>JAPKLY010004363.1:0-14954 GCA_026898435.1 Prunella vulgaris
TCGACCAAGCTGTCGCCTGAGTGGTCAACAGCTGCACAGTTCTTGGGCGACAGCAGCTCAGTTTTCTCAGATTTTCAGGGCTATTTTTGTATTTTCGCGCGTTTTAATGAAGGGCATCTTAGTCAATGATCCAAGGGCACTATATATACTTCCATCTCAGATTTTCTAAAGGACTTTTATCATTTTCTTAGATTCATATTCTCTCACTAGATTAGGAGAAGTAAGAGGTAGTTTCCAAGTGGTGTTCTTAGATTTCCATTTATGATTTCGACGATTACATGTGATCTACCGTTCGGATCGACGATCAGTTTTCTCCTGCATTCTGAGTATAGCTCAAGCTACATTTCTACCGATTAATTTTCAATTTCTATTATCGGGTCATTTTCTAGCTTATAGAGGTAATCTTGTATCTTTTCAATTCCAATTGTAATTGGTAAATTCTTGAATACTTTGTATAATTCCTGCATAATGTTGATAACTATTATTTCAATTTCTTTTATGATGACCAAATTAGCCATGGGCTAATCCCTTTGTGTGTTGGTGTATGATTCCTATGGATTAGTGTGGTGTTTATGTTGATCTTATGAATGCTTGAGATGTTGTATGATCAATTCTCTATTTTGATGGTTTGTATGAATGCTTATATGCATAATTGATTGTATGGGCCATTAGGACTTAGTCTCATATGAAAGTTGGGCTATTTACCTAAAACATTCTTGTTATTAGGTCATTGCATACTAAGTGTTTGTTAAAATTCCTAAGATAGTGAGAATTACCTTAGAGAATTGGAAAGACAATTAGAGGCTCTTATGTGCATTTAGGGAGACCTTTGCATAATAGAGTGGCTTGCCTATTGATTGTACAATAACTCAATGCATGAGTAAGTGATACTTCACCACATGAAACATAGGATAGTACACTAATACACTTCTCACACAACTTGCTCACTTTGTGAATCAAGGTGATAGGTAGTTTACTCGTTTGATGCACTTGTAGACATAGATACCATATCCCCTTTTCTTGCTTTGTGATTTTTGAATCAAGAACAATAGTCTTACCTTACAAATCCCCGTCTCCTTTGGGTTCGATATAAAATAAACTTGGTTGAGCTTGCCATTGCAATAACGATCGTGTACACTTGCACGTAGACACCTTTTGGCTAAACAATTAAATTAAAAAAAACACATATTTATTCTTATTGTAACCACATTTTATCCTAACAGTAACAGACATTTGCACATATAGTAACACAATTTGGAGAAGCAAATATGTGTTACAGTTAGAGTATATGTATGTTATTATAAATGTGTGTTATTGTATATACAAATATTTATTTTTCCTTTGAAAAATATATATTGTACTTTGTATAACATATGTAAGGTATTAAAAAATGTATTAGTACATTAACAACATATTATCATTGTAAATCAACAAAGAGAATAAAAAATAAATTAAGTAACACATATTTATTCTTGCAAAAATACATATTTTTCTTATAGTTACTTGAAAAGTACAAAAAATTAATTTGTTAAGAAATAGTAACACAGATTTTGCCTAATAGTAACACGCATTTGTCTATACTGTAACACAAACTGGGAGCGAAAACCTGGAATTTGCAGCTTGCGTGAATTTTGGAAAAAAAATGCCCAGATTCGACCCGACTCGATTTAGACTAGTGAATTTTTAAAAAAATAATATTTCTACGGTATAAATTTCTATGCAAGTGTTGATCATTTATTAGCAATAGTTCGAACACACTTGTCTTGAATTATCTATTAATTAATTAATTTATTTTTTTAAAATTCATTTCTTTTTCTCAAAACAGTTATGATGAATTATAAAGTTACTAATTCTAAAAAGTTAGACTAGAAATAACTAAAATATTATATAAGATTTAATTAAAAATTTACACTAGTTTTACGTGAAAAGTTACTCTAGATATTATTTAAAAGTTACACTAATTTTAACTAAAAAAAGTACGTTAAATATAACTGAAAAGTTACACAATTAAATGTAGCTTTAAATGAATCATTACACTAGATAATTGAAATGTTACACTAGTTTTAACTGAAAAATTACAATAACTATGAGTAAAACATTACATTAGCTTTAATGAAAAAAGTTGCATCACCTTTAAGTGAAATGTTACACTAGATATAATTAAAAGGTTATATACTAGTTTTAATTGAAAAGTTATAATAGATATAACTGAAACGTTATACTTGATATAAACAAAAATGTTATTATTTACTTTAGATTTACAACTATTTACAATTAAAAACAATAGAAATACCAACTAGAGTCACTTGAATTACAGAAATTGAAAAATAATAAGCTTCAGTTACATAGAAACCAATAAAAAATAGTGATTATTTCTCCTTTTTTCCTTGCATTCTTCACCATCCTCTTCTCCATTTCTTTATTTAGATTTTGATGATAGCAAAGTATAGAGTTACATATTTTGAAGCTAACTTTGCAGGAACAAAGTTAGAAGACAAACAGGTTTTGTAGCTACAGACTTGAAGTAAATAGTTGTAGACTTGGTGAACTAACTTCTAACCACTAACAACTAACATTTACTGATAAAAAAAAAAAATTGTAGACTTTCCAAAGTTATAGCTGAGAGTAAAGCTACAGCTTGAAGAACAAGTTGGCAGTTGGCAGATGATTATTCAAGTTGATTGAAGATTAAGAAGAGTCATTATACTTGATAAGTATAGCATAATTTTGTAATCACTCACAAGTAATGAGGATTAACAACAGAAGCTAGTAGACACAAAGTTTAAAGAAACCCTTCATTAGTCCTAAGTGCTAAAAGACAAATAGTACAAAGGACAATTTGAAGGATTAAGAGGACCACTATGAGAGAGAGATAGAGTATTCTTGAAATTCAAATTCAAGAGACTCTCAACGGATACTTGCTAACCCTCATCTATAAATAGAGGATCAAATATGAAAGAGAACACAACACTAATTTAGCATTTTAAGGCATTCTAACTAAGCAAACTTACAACAAATATCTAAGAGGTTTTTAATTCCTTATTGTAAAGATGTGATTCATATGTTTAGATTGCTAGATTTTCTTTAGAAAGAATCATTTTTTAGGTTGTTGTTCCCTCACCTATTTCTTATTATTTATCTACTTTGTGTAGAGTTTTTTTTTTTTTTGTGAGAATAAATATTTTCTGAGTGAATTATGAGCAGAATGAGTAAACTCTTGTATTTTTGTTTCAACTAGATTAGTTTTCTTGGTGGGGACTAGAGCTTATGGGGATAAATTGTAAAGATCTGTGTGATCATCCCAAGTCTTTGTGACGTAGTGTATTTGGCTCCTTTGTAGTGTCAATGAATGTAGGATAATTATATCAACTCTAAACCAATATAAATTGTTGTGTAATTGTTATTCATTCATTTATTATTACATTCATTTTTCATACTTAAAATTGTACATAAAATTTTCCAGAATCTACAACTGTAGACTTTCTAGTCACTCTGCTGTAGACTCTGTTTTTAGATGATATTTTATTAACATACACTATTTCCGCTATATAAGGATCCCTCGATATATTTTTAAAAGTGTGAGAATTCTCTCTAAAAATGTATATCTACAAGTGTTATTAATTGATTTTATTGCATAAAACTTATAGTTGTATACTTTGGTCAAAACTCTTGTAGACTTTAATTTCTCAAGTTACTGAGAAATGTTCTAGCTAGACATTATTTCTCAAAGTTTTATTTTAAAATTTTGAAGGTAGATTCACCCTCCTCTTGGCCTCCACCGATAGAGACCAACAAGTGGTATCAAAGTAGTTGACTTACTAGCTGACACTGTTTTGGTACCAAGCTAGATTCTATTTATTTATTTTTTAAAAATTCACTTGCATACTACATGACTTCCTAGATGGTGAGGTCTAAGGTATCGGTGTTCTTAATAGAAGACTATGATGACTGAAAAATCAGGATGCAGGCACATCTATCAGTCATTAATAATGAGATGTGGTCAATCATAGAAGATGAACCTATTGTCATTGAGAAGGTCAACACAACTGGAGATCAAACTGCTGAAACTATTTTGATGCCACTTGTTGGTCCCTATTGATGAAGTTTAAGGTGTCAGTGTTCTTACCAGAAGACTATGATGATTGAAAAATCAGGATGCAGATATATCTATCTGTCATTTATAATGAGATATGGTCAATCATGGAAGATGAACATATTGTCATTGAGAAGGTCAACACAACTGGAGATCAAACTGTTGAAACTACTCAAACTACTGAATTTACCTTCAAAATTTAAAAATAAAACTTTGAGAAATAATGTTTGGCTAGAACACTTTTCAGTACCTTGAGAAATTAAAGTCTACAAGAGTTTTGACCAAAGTATACAACTGTAGACTATAAAGTTTACAACTGTAAGTTTTATGCAATAAAATCAATTAATAACACTTGTAGATATATGTTTTTAGAGAGAATTCTCATACTTTTAAAAATATATCGATAGATCTTTATATAAAAAAAATATTGTGTGTTAATAAAAAAACCATTTAAACACAGAGTCTACATCAGAGTGACTAGAAAGTCTACAGTTGTAGGTTCTGAAAAATTTTATGCACAATTTTAAGTATGAATTATGAATGTAATAATAAATATTGCCAAGATTTTATGCACAACTTTATTAAGTGAGTGATAAATAGTGTTCCATTCAATATTGATAAGATTTGCTCTTCTTTTATCATTCTCAGTCATTTTTTTCTTAGTTTATGAATGATTTGAGTAGTTTCAGCAGTTTGATCTCTAGTTGTGTTGACCTTCTCAATGACAATATGTTCATCTTCTATGATTAAGCATATCTCATCATTCTCCGTCCATTCAGAACTCTTGTACACTTTAATTTCTCAAGGTACTGAAAAGTGCTAACCAAACATTATTTCTCCAAGTTTAGTTTTAAAATTTTGAAGGTAAATTCACCCCCCTCTAGAGCTTCACCAGTAGGGACCAACAAGTTGTATCAAAGTAGTTGACTTACCAGTTGCCACTGTTTTGGTCAGTACCAAGCTAGATTCTATTTATTTATTTTAAAAAAATTCACTTGCACACTACATGACTTCCAAGATGGTGAAGTTTAAGGTATTAGTGTTCTTAATAGAAGACTATGATGACTGAAAAATCAGGATGCAGGCACATCTACCTGTCATTATAATGAGATGTGGTCAATCATAAAAGATGAACATATTGTCATTGAGAAGGTCAACACAACTGGAGATCAAATTGCTGAAACTACTCAAATCATTCATAAACTATGAAAAAAATGGACTGAGAATGATAAAAGAAGAGCAAATCTTGGAAATGTTGAATGGAACACTATTTGTGACTCACTCGATAAAGTTGTATTTAGCAATATCAAAAACTGCAAGACATAAAAGAGATATGGGAAAAGTTTGAGACAATATGTGAAGGAACATATCAAATTAAGGAAAACAAATTGATGATTGTTGTCCAAAAATTTGAGAATTTCAAAATGAAGTCTGGAGAAGATCTTGATAAGTTTGATTCAACAATAATAGAAATTCTAAATAAACTTGAGTCACTCGGAAAAGTACTCACACAGAGAGATGAACTTGAAAGTTTTAAGAGCATTACCATCTGAATGAGATATGAAGGTTGTGGTCATGAGAGAATCAAAGGATTTATCAAAGATATCTACATTTGAACTCTTCTTAAACCTCAAAGCAAATGAATTTAATATTGATAGAAGAAAGGATGTTGAAATCTCTGGAAAAATTACAGCTCTAGTTGTTGAAAACACTACAGTCGTAGATTCAGATGATGAACATGATGAAATGACCTTGCCGATCCAACAGCTCAAGAAGTTTGTTGGAAGGACAAAGTGGAAGAAGCTTCATCCAAGACAAACACAAAAGGTAAGGTTAATAAGAATAATGTGACTAAACTCAACATATTGGAATTATAATTGTAGAAACCAAGAAACTTTATTAAGGATTTTCTATATCCAGAAGTACATAGATGAAGAGAGATAAGTCAGAATAGCATGAAGAAGGAAGCTTAACAAAGAGAGAATAAGAGTGCTACTTTCAGATTTTAAATAAAACCATAAAGAAAGTCTCTCTTCTAAAATGTTATGTGCAGAATTTAAAAATAGTGAATCTACAAATTCAAAAGACAATGAGGCATTTATATGTCTTATGAGGATGAAGACATATGGTCCCCATTAAGTTCTTTAACTGATAAGGATCTTCTCAGTGATATGCTAAACTCAATCCAAAAGATATTTTTAAAGAAATAAGAACCATCAAGGAAGAGAATAAAGATTTGAGAGATGATAATCAAATACTTAGAAAATTTCTAAAGAAACTACTTACTAAAGTTGCAGATACTAAGCAAAAGTTATTCAAATTGAAGTACCTAGAAGAAGAACATAACTATCTTAAATTAAGTCATGAAGAACTCTTTTGATGAAGCCAGCAGCAGACTGCATTTATATCAAAGAAAATTTGAAATGAAAGACAAAAGAATAGCTGATCTTGAAAAGAGAAGTGATTATCTTTAGAAAAAACTTGATTGTTTTGGAAAATAATCAAGATAACTATAGAAAAATCTTTTGCAAAAAAGACCTTTAGGAGTCTTGACAGGAATTTGTTAGAATCCATGTGATTGGATAAGACACCTATAAAATGCTATCCCAGGAATTGGACCAGAAAGGTTTTTTTATCAAAAATTCTGAACAAACTTAAGAGATCTATGCTTGTAGAAGAACCAATTCGCGTTATTTTTTAGAACTACAAAATTGAGAAATAGATGAAAATATACAGGATAAGGACAACTCTACAAGTACAACCTTATAATCATATATCAGTGTTAAGATTTCTATTAAATTAGCTGATAAAGGTGAAAGAACAATAGCTACTGAGTTACATAATATAGAAGATCATAGAACTGAGGAACAAAATCAAAATATTATTGCACCTGTTGATGATGTGTCAACTGATGGACTTGATTAGTCTAGAGTTAAGGAATCTACATGTAACACCCGAGTTCCAGCTGCTATTTTCGTCCCCTAACTTTTCTTTTTGGCGTGCTTTGTTTGTTTTTTTAGTTTAGTCCCTTAAGTTTTGTGCTTTAATATTTTATCCTTTGCTTAGTATTAGTTCTTAATCCTTTTAGTATTAGAAGGCCTTTAGAACTTAAGTTGCAATACTTTTTGGATTTAGAAGTAATACTTAAGTTCGAATCATTAAGCTTTAATAATATTTAGAGTTTTAATCCTTTAAGATTAGAATTAATTAGAAATTAGGATTTTATTGGGATTAGATTTTAATTTCTCTTTAAGAAATTCGAAATTATTAAGAGAAGGATTTTAGGAGAGAGGAAATTCAAAGTTTGTTACAAGAATGAGGGTAAATTTGGAAGAATCAAGGTTTAGAGTTAGTTAGAGTCCTAATATTTGATTAAGAGAGATATGATGATATTTATGGGCTTAAATTTCGAAATTCAGCCATAAGAATTATTAAATTAAAGTCTTAAGGTTATTAAATTATTATATTGGAGATATTAGAAAGATTTGCCAAGATATGACTAAGATTTCCCAAGATTTCATCCTATATGTTCATTATTCCTTTTTATTCATGGAAATTCGGTCATATTAATTTAATTCCACCAAGATATTATTTCTAAGATCTTAACCCAAGATTTGTTCATCCTACATCTACAAATTTCGGTCACTTTCAATTATTATTTCCAAGATATTATTCAAACCAAGATTTCATTGTTTAAATCTTACAATTTTCGAATTTTCCCCTATTGCAAGTGAGATATATTTTATTTTCCAAGATATCTTCAAGATTTGATCATGAACTAAATATTTCTTTCCTTCCCTATTATTTTCGTCCAGCATCTATTTTCCAAGTATTATATTCATTAAATCTTCATATATTCATCAAGATATTATGTTAAGCCAATATCTTTCCACCCTACAAATATAAGACCCTTCTTGGCATCAAATTTACATCTACACCTTAGAAAAATTCGAGAATTTTGAGAGAGAAAGAGAGAGAGATACCGAAAGTTAGGATTTAGAATTTGTGAGAATTCGAGATTCACTTAAGGAAGAGGAAGTTGGAGGATCGATTCAAGAATTAGGAGGCCAAACGTACACACACAAACCGTCTTTCTTTCAAAGAAATCAAGGTGGGGATTCATGGTGAAAAAGTGGTAAAACGGTTCGATTTTTAAATATTTAGTTTGATGTGTTTATGTGTTTATATGCTAAAAGAATGGATACTCTTATGTAGTATCAACCAATGGGTGCTCTTAAGTAGTGCCAAATTAGTGGATATCCTTATGTGGTATCAAAGAATGGACGCTCTTACGTAGTGTCAAAAGAGATGCGCTTAAGTCGTATCAAGAATGTCAAAGTTGGTATGTTTTCATGTATGCATGTCCTTTATATTTAGACTTCGAACTAACGTTCCCCACGGAGTGATTATTTATGATTACTCACCCTTTTCACCAAACTATTTTTCAGATTATGTCGAGTAAGGGACGAGGTGGACATGGTGGAGGCGTGTGGATGTGGGAATAAAAGAGATATGAAAAGATGATTACATACGCAAGTTTGTTATTTAATTCGTTTTTATGAAAGTTAATTAATTACGGTACCTTATTTTAATTCGTATGATAGATTTAATTTGGATTTATGAGTTTATGACTATTCTGGTGCTTAGACACTTTTTAATAAAATTAGACCTTTGAAAAGATTTGATAATTGTTATGATTTTATTCTATGTGAAAATTTATGAATTATTCTAAGTATTAATCTTTGTTAGGAATTTAATTAATTAGTATATTTATGAATTAGGGCAGAAATATTTCGTGTCTTATGTGTTTATGTGTTGGGAATTAAGTTGCATGTGAAAAGATATGATTTATGGGCCTATATATTAATTAGAGTCCTTAATTTTGCATGACTAGAATCAATGTTTTATAAGTCCATTAATTCCGAAATTTTTACTGTACAATTTCCATGAAAAATTATGTTTATAAACTAAATTTCACGATTTTATCAATAGTAGAAGTCTAAGGTTTAATTTTAGTCCTTTAACTACCTTGTATGCGACTTTTATGAAAGAATCAAGAAGATTTCGTTAATAAAATATTTTTATCAGTATTATATGAATTATTAAATATTTTAGACGTGATTATTTAATTAGTAATATGAGATTTGATAAAAGAATGATTTTCTAATAAACTAGTGGACTGTTTTCGAAAAATATAAGTTCTACAGCTGTATACGAATTTTTATGTAAATTTATAAGTTTAAACTGATATTATGTGATATGTTAAGTTGGAATTATTTAGGTTGCATGTAGATTTAATTATTTGGGAATTATTATTATGTTTAATGATTATTATTATTCTAAGACATGTATTTTTATGTTAAGTTTTTAATTGATGATTTATGTGATAGAATTATGCTTAAATATAAGGAGTTTTAAAGAAAATGAAAAATTTATTTCAAAGATTAGTTAGTTCACGCCCAAAAAGATTATTTTCAAAAATGATTAAAGACTTCCGCTGTTTATAAAAAGTGGGGTGTGACACTACAGCTGGACAAAACATTAATCAAGAATTTGTTCAAGATGTCAAATGGTTAAAAGACCATCCCTGAGCAAATTATAGGAAATATTTCAGACAAAATAGAGACAAGAAGACAACTACATGAAAAAAATATTTGCAAGTTCCCTATCTGCAATAGAACCATCAAATGTACAAAAGGCTCAACAAGTTGCAAATTAAATTTTAGTAGGAAGAGCTAAATAGATGAGAGAAATCAAGTTTGGGAACTTGTACCTAGACCCAAGAATTACAAAATTATTGAAACAAGATGGGTATTCAAAGACAAACTTGATGAAGAAGGAATTGTAACAAGAAATAAGAAAAGACTTGTAGCTCAAGAATTTTGCCAAGCTGAAGGAATAGATTTTGATTAGTCTTTTGCATAAGTTGCAAGACTTGAGGCTATGAGGATATTTCTAGCCTATGCTGCACACGTGAACCTTACAATTTGTCTGTTTGCCAAAATCGTGTCTCACGCAAGTGTACGTGATCGTAGTAGACGTGGCAAGATAACCAAGTTAAAATATCGAACACATGGAAACAATGCGATATCAAGCAAGCATTGAATGTCTACAAAAGGATAATAGCTAGTGAAAGCAAGAAAATATCATGGTTTCTATCTACTTTAGCAAAGCAAAGTAAGTCTAACTATCACCTCTATGAAGTGAGCAAGTGTGGTGTGTGTGCATGGATGTACTCCTACTATGGTTCATCTAGTGTCCTATCCATCCTAACATGCAAAAGGTCTCTTGGTGTCTTAATCAAGCCATGACTCTAACTAGTGTCTAGATCTCTCTAACAACACAAGCTAAAGGGCTCTATTAGGTGTCTAGATCTCTCTACAACACTCAATACTCTAATTAAGAGGTCTAGACTTAAATGCAATTCTCATTGGTCATAAAAGTCATTAATCAAACACTTGGTGTGCATAAAATTCACATAAAAGATTCTAGGAATAAGCTCAATTCTCATGTCTTGCTAATCCCTATAGGCTCAAATTATCCAATTATACATGTCAAGCATTCATACAAATCATTAATAAGAGAACTAATCCATCAAGATCACTTAATCATACATAGGATGAATAAGAAACCAAATTACACCATAGTATTCATACAACCATGCAACAAGGAGATTAGTCCATGGCTAATTGATGGAACAAATTAACAATTAACAATCTAAACATCATGATTAAGTACTAAAACAAGAGAATTAAAGGAAATCTTACCATATGTAGATGAATTGTAATACAAGCTACAAACCTCCAAATGATATCTTCTAATCCGGAACTTGAAATACAAAATTAAACCGTAGAAATGTAGATAACGACGAGACTAAGATAATAGAATAAATGGATCGAAGATCCAACGGGTAGATCAAAAGTTATGGAAGAAAGAAGTCTAAGAAAATCTAATAACCCACTAAGTAACTACCTAATTCTCTCTCCAAACTAATCTAAGAAAATGGAATAATGAAGATGATGCTTAAAAATATGATCCGTGAGGTATTTATAGTGTCCACAACGTTTAGTCCAAAGTGCCCTTCATTAAACGCGCGAAAAGAAAAAACTGCCCCTGAAATCTGGATTTTTACACTGGGCACTGCTGCTCGCGCACAAATGTTCCGTATCGGTCGATCCTCGACTTCCTTGTTTTCTTCATATCTTGAGTTCTAGAGCTCCGATTGACTCGATTCTTTTTTCATTGCAACCCTCTCTTCGAGCTCTTCAACATGGTATATCATTTGCACTATTTGGATCAACTCACCAAATCCAGAATTTATCGAACTCGCTCGTCTCTTCACCGTTTTGCTTGTTTTCACCTATGAACACATCTTTCTAGCCAAAAAAGGGTTAAATGCACAAAGTATATCATTTTAGGGTCAAATATGAACATAAGCTCATCAAAACCATATAGAAATAGATGCAAAAATATACAATTATGACCCTAATCACTGCCAAATAGATGTAAAAAGTGTCTTTCTGAATGGACTAGTATAAAAGGAAAGTCTATATTGAACAACCACTAGATTTTGAAGATACTACAAATGGAGATACGGTATTTTAGCTAAGAAAGACTCTATATAGCTTGAAATAAGCTCCAAGAACATGGTATGTGTTAGTCCCTTGGATACTTAGGAAAAGAGATTCACAAGTCTAGAAGGGGGAGGGAGTGAATAGATTTGTTACCCTCTAAAAGATTTTCTTTAGGCTAGCTTTTGAAAAATAGGTCAGAAGACTTGGGGTCTTCTGTTTCTCAAAATCAGCTAATATGAACAACTAAGTGTGCAGTGTGATAAATTAAGTTGCAAAAATATTTTATAAACTTCTTTTTATGAAAATTAATTTAGAGCAGACAAATAACAGGAACAGGAAAACAGAAATAAAAGAGACAATCAAGACACAAGGGTTTATAATAGTTCGGATAAACCAATCCTACATCCACTCTCTTCCAACCATCTTGGTTGAAAGAGCTATCCACTAACTCTCTTTCTCACTCACTTACAAATGAGAGTACTTAACTCTCTTTTACAGTTGCAAGTTCAATCAACAATAATTCTGATGACTAGCTATCTCAGACTTCTCTAAAGTCTTAAATAGATTAAAATGCTTGTGAGTGTGAAGGCAAATTGGCAGCCTTTCTGCTTGATTGTGTGCGTAGTAAACTTGTTAAAATTTATGGTTTCACTCTCCTATTTATAGGTTCCAAGCTAGCCTTTGAAAGACTTAGATTGAATTTTCTATAAATATGCCATTAATCAATCACATTGATTGATTGATTCTTTAACTTGATTAGATTGCCTCCTTCCCCTTGAATCTCTCTAATCTTGAGTCAGCATTCCCATGAGCTTTGTAACGAACAACACTCTAAAAATAGACTTATCAAGTCTTTTGATAGATCTGGGAGCATCAATAGACTTATTCTAATCAGCTAGTTTTCTTTTTTCTACTCCTTAGCTGGTATAACCTTCAAGTCTGCTGGATATTGGTCAAATACCTTCTCTTAAGTTTTTTGAAGTTCTCTATACACTCCATGCCTCTGTTGGTGCTGAATATGCCTTCTGAACCAGCCTCTTTTGATCTGGACATGCCTCTTCTAATTGCAGTCTGTCCTCTTCTGATGTATGTTAAACACTTCAGAGGGGATCTTCTGGTCACTATCTCTTCTGATCTTGACATTCTTCTTTATATCTTGAATAGTTCCAACTCTTGATCTTGTGATCATGAGAGATTTTTACTAGACTTTTCTAGTCTTCTGATAAGGTCTTTTGATCTTGAGTATTCAGCAGAGTTTGATCTTACTTTCTCGCACATCTGACCTGATGGAACGGGTCTTCTTTCCTTGTAGTCTTCTGGTCTTCATAGATATGTTAAAATCAAATCAAATCATGCTTAACATAACTATATAAATCTAAATTATTTAATTTAACATAACAATCTAACGTAATCTTTATTAATATCTTCATCAAGTGATAATGTAACCCCATTAGCAAATGTGTCACTATTGATCACCATGCAACCCTCCGGTGGACGATGAATCGTCTCCTTTTTCTTCGGTGCCCATATATAAATGTCAAACGCAATTTGAAAATTGGCTCAGATCTTCACCAGACCATCTTTAGTGACTGTTCTATTTACCCTGCTCGCCATATATTGGTTGATTTGTTATTTACTCTCTATATCTGAGGGCAAGGAAATTGATCACCATAACGGTTGACATATGAAAACAATTCTTCTTCACGTTCACCAATTCGTCATCTAGATCCCCTAAATCTAAGTCCATAGCCTCAAAAGATCGATCAGGAGAAGCCTTGACGATCTCGCTAGAGGGCTAAGCAGATACCTCCTCCAAAGAACGAACAACATAGTTTACAGTACCCTCTGATTCACATATAGCAGGGCATTTCTCAGGATTGCGCTGGTTGATTGAATTGCCAGAGTCATGGTTTGAGGAGGTTGACGATATAAATCTTATGAAAAAGAAGAAAGATGATGAATTTCGAAAGTGGGAGCATTAAAGCAAGGAATGGTGGCAAAAATGGTGGTGGAAGCATAAACAAAATGAGAAAACAAGAGAAGGATTTTTTGAAAACGAAAACAAAGTAGTTAGGAAGAGATCAAAATACCTTTGTCAGGGTACGAGACAAGAATAAAAAATCTAGTGATTGGAACAAGAAATCGAAAGAAAGTATATTAGATAACACAAGCTGGGGAAAAAGTGATTCAAATTTGCAAAGAGTAAGACTGAGGAAGACGATGTCTATTTATAAGAAAGAAAAAGAGGGGCCTAGTTGTATATAACGAAAGTAGGTGTCACTCAATTCCAACAAAAGGGGGCATGTCCCTTCGTTTGAATAAGCATGTAGCCAGACACATCATCATTATGTTGTCAAATGATGTCATTGCCTCGGGAAGCATTAGAAACATAAAAGATCAAATGATGTAATGAAAGTTGATCGTCTAAAGATCCACCTTTCATGTTTCAAGTAGCTCATCCCTACCTGATTGGCCAACTCCAGCATATAGGCGAACTAGGGGACAAATGGTGATAAGACGACCAACTTAATCTGAGTTAAGAGAAGAGAGAGGAATTAAGGTGCTAAATAAATTAAGGGTCAAGTAATTAGCTCAGGGGTCATGGCTAAGCTCGTCGCCTAATAGGATTATTAAATAAGGCAGGGCTCATCGCTCAATCAACAATAGTGAAGCGAGGCTCATTGCCAAGAAAGCTCATCGACCCGAAAAACTGGTTGCCCTAAGTGTACCAATATGGAAGATAAGTATGGAGAAGCCCATTAAGAGATGCCTCAGTTGCACTGGCTTTAGACGATAATTATCCAATTTCAAAAGGATAATTGTCCCAGTGAAGAGTATATAAAGTTGACAAGTAACATAAGAACATTTGTCACACCATAGAGCAGTATTAATTAGAAGATATTATCTTCTATTTGCTTGTATCTTTTAAATATCCCCTTGTTGTCTAAACTGAAAATCCCCAAGTCATTGGAACTTACCCATGTTCATTAGTTGCAACTTAAACTATCTAAGAATTCATGACCCATGTTCATTAGTTGCAACTTAAATTCAATGTTTTGTTTAATGACTTGGTTTAAGATAACAATCATATTAACCAAACTTTTGTTCCCCATTTTCCCTACTCATTTGGGATCCCTACATTTATATATAATTATTTTATTATACATGTAGGGATCATTACATTTAACTGTCGCTTGAAATAAAAAATTATTTCAAATATTTATCGCTTTTAATTTTTCAAGAGATACTAAATATTTATTTTCTCAACTTTACTTTTTTTTTTTTTT
>JAPKLY010004364.1:0-14948 GCA_026898435.1 Prunella vulgaris
TCATTCTCCTCTAGACCTAGCATCAATACCTATTATAAAACACAAATTATATGTACAATGAGATATAAATCAAATCAAAACGAATATTAATTAAAGGAATATCTTGTGCAAGCTTATTATATCTTAGTGGTCTTCTTGGGTGTCAATTAGAGGAATGTCTTGTGTTTGTGTCATCTTCTCATGTACATCACCAACCCCTTCACCAACTCTCACACTTATACCTTCATCAGCTCCCATGCATGTACAAGCTTCATCATCTGCTACAAAATCTTGTGCAAGCTTCTTTCATTGACTCTTCTTCTCAGTTTGGCCCTTTTCTTTACAAAATTTACGGGTGTTCTGTCTTTTTTGCTTTGGCATTACTAGCATACCCTTTTTTTTCCCCACATCCACCTTTACCTGCTGCCAATTTCATTCTCATGGTAGGCCTACCCTTCCTTTTCCTACCGAAGTTTGGTGGAAATAGTGGTATATAACTTATTTTTTTCCACAACTCTTCTTCACTCATGAGGCTAATAGAATGTTCATACACTGCAGTGTATGTGTCAACAGAATAATAAGCACTCTCACAGTCCTCAATATCACCACTTTGAGCTAGAATTGCACTTGCTGCATGCTTGTAAGGTATCCCAGATAACTCTCATTTTCTACAATCACAAGTGTAGGCTCTAAGGTCCACTACAAATCTTCATCCATCTGACACTGAAATCTCATACTTATTGTCAGTAGACTTCAGGGAGATACAATCCTTTGAAGCATCCATCTTGTTGTAAACAAGATCTCTATCCTTTCACAAGTTTTTCTTCCTTTCCATTTTCTCTCACAATTGTCCCTATTCTTTTTGTTGATAGAATTTCTTAATCGTTGTCCGTTATGTGGCTTTGTATCGGATTAATTCTATCAAACAATAATCTTATGATTTATGTTCTTGAAGGAGATAATGTGGAGAGAGAGAGAGAGTTTAGAGAGAGAAAGTGTAATGTAGAAAATGTATTAGAATTGTGTGAATAGTACAAGGGAGGTCTTATTTATAGGTGTGCGAGTGTGAGACGACACCTTACGAGCCTATATGGCTTCCGGTGTTGATGAGGGTTCCTTACCCTCGTCTTGGTCTCTCACACTGCTCCCTATGTCTTGTCTCGTCCTACTACTATGCCTCAGACTAGATGGGCCTCATTAAAAACCTCACAATAAACCACCCTTGTGGATAAACCGGACGGAGGGAAAAATAGCGCACCATCGGGGTCCTATAGACTATCATACGAGCTCACTGGCGAACTCGGAGATGGGTGCTTGGGCGAGCTCAGAGACGAGCACCTGGGCGAGCTCCGAGGTGAGTACCTAGGTAAGCTCCTATGATCTGGTGCCCGGAGGCATGCTTGGCACTCTGGCGACCTCCTAGGTGATCTTGATTCTTTGATTTGCCTCGGGTAGCTCGCCCATCAACAATTGCCCCCCAGCTCGCCCCTCATCATGACTCGTGACATGTGTCGGTGAGCTGGTAAGCGAACTCTTGGGCGAGCTCCTGCAAGTCGATCTCTCGAGTCGACATGGGTGGAGTTCGAGGCGCCGCACACATCCCCATGGGTGTCGTTTCCCGGGCCCTAAAAATAACTTTTCAACTTCTTTGCAAAATTGTCCCTGATCTCTCAGGAATTTCGAGCTCGCGCCCAACGTCTTTAAATAGGCGAAAACGAGAAAATTCCTCATTTCGCATCTTCACTTCTCAGAGCACATTTTCTGGCGATCGTTTCTCTGCTTCAGATGCGTCTCCGAACATCTCCCAAGGTAGAAATCTGGATTTCTCTTCTTTCTTGTTTCAAATTCTTTTCGTTGAAATCCAAAACTTTCCTGACGCCTACACCATGTCTGAGAATTCTTCAAGTCGCACCCCTCCGAATCGTGATTTGGGAAAAGAACTAATGACCGATGACTGCCCGAACCCCCAAGCGGCACCTGTGGTCATCTCCTCGAGCTCTGGGGCGAGCTCTGAAACTTTCCCGGACAGTGGCGAGCTCCTGGGGTCAGTTCGTTCTGACTCCGGCGAGTAGACTACTAGCTCCGGTGAGCAATCCCCACTCCGCGAACTCTGGGATTACTCTGAGCGAGCTCACGGGGGAGTCGTGGCCCCCGTTGAAGAAGAGGTTGCCGAGACTGATACTCGAGAAGAGGTCGCCGAGGTTGGGGCCGGCGACATTACTGGCGAGCTGGCCCGCGAGGTCAACGAAGAGGTCGGTGAGGATATGGGGACGGAGGTCACTTATGAATACCTCTGTTTCATCGACTTTCCCTTTCCCAAGCTCCCGGAACATCAAATCCCCACCGAGGTCGTGAATGAGTTCGACTGGAGCGAGTATGTGAGTGCCCATGGGGCGAGCATCCCCTTACCCCGGCGAGCTCCGATCCGAAGGGCCGCTGGCAAATCTGACCTCAAGGCAAACGACGTGGAAAGTATCATGAGCGAGTTTGCCCTCCCGGATATTCGGAGGCGGTTCTGTATTCCGCTGGACATTTTTATGTATGCCACCGAGGAGAAGGAGCGAGCCGACCTCCCCCCTGCCGGGCTCACGGCTATCAACTATCACACCTTGAAGGCTGGGCTCACCTTGCCCCTCCACCCCATCATTGGGCAGTTCCTGGCGGACACGGGCCTCGCTATAACACATCTTACTCCGAACGCATGGAGTAACCTGTTGGCAGCTCTGACCATTTTTGGCCTCGAGGGTTATGAGAATCGGCTGAGCACGGCGGAGATCAGTGAGCTCTTTAATGTGATCAGACAAGTGAGGGAGGGGAAAGGATATTACTCCTTCCAAGCTCGCCAGGGGGGAAAATTCTTAGGCGACCTCCCCAATAAAATCCAGGACTGGAAGGAGCAATTCTTCTTTATTGGGGGGATTGGCGAGCTTCTAATGGCCGCGGAGGGCGCATCCCCACCCCCGAGACTTACGGAGAGGCGAGCTGTAGGTGGCATTCCTAAGCGTGTGTGCGTTGGATTAGATTACTAACCTAATCTATCTTTTTGCAGGTTTGAAGCGCCACAAGTCGAGCCACGGGAAGCCGAATGTTTCAATTGGCTTCGAGTTCGTGCGGACAGTGTGTTGTCTGCGAGAAAAGAAAGATCGCGAGATCAAACATTTGTGCCAACATCACTGCTGCAGGATCGCTGACCTCATCACCTCGCCACACCACCTCGCTGCTCAAGGTTTTAAACATTCCCATTATGAAGTTCCCATAGCTCGCTGCCTCATACGTCGAGGTCGCCGGATTTACTTGATCTTTTATCGTGTAGGTGTAGGCCCCGCTGCCGAGCTCTCGCCAATTGAAGTTCCCGAAGCTTACCACTTCCTAGCTCGGCAGCTAAGGATGGGTAAGCCTCGACCGGGGAGGGAAGGCATCCCCTCAGGAGCGGTCTTGGATGCTATGAAGAAACTCGAGCTCGCCAAAGCCGCTGATAAGGCTGGGGGCTCGGGCTCTCAGAGGACCTCGGCGCCTCCCCAAACAAAGGAGAAGGTCGCCGTTGCTAAGAAAGGGGCGGGCCGAGGTTCGGACCTTGAACGGGGCACCCAACCCCCTCCACTCCTCCAGACGAGGCGAGCTCTCCACCGAGGGGATGGCTCGTGGGTGAGCGAAGAAGAGACTCGCCCCGCCAAGCGAGTTAGGGCTGTGGGTGGCTCCGGATCAACCCAAGCAGGGTCAGGGCGAGCTCTCGCTACTCAACCTTCCCAAGCGCCTCCAACTCCTCAGAGTGCGCCCTCGCTGTCTCCCTACGGGGTCCCTATTCGGGATGATACCCTTCTCGGGCTTAACCCTGATAGGTTCGGGTAAGTGGGCGACCTCTTTTAGAGTTGGAAGCCATTATAATTTTCATGATTTTTGCTAACTGATTCGAGCATGTGCAGGTATACTCCCGCCGAGCTCCCGCAACGTCCCGAATCTCTTCACACCGCCGAGCGGTGCAAGGCCCTGAGCTCGTCAAGGGATCTTTCGGAGGGGTCGGCTCACCGGATTTTTACTGAAGCCCCCAAGTACCTCTCCGCCTCGGAGCTCGGCATGATCGAGAGGCAAAAGCCCATCGACAAGGCGAAGTTGGCGATGCACTATGCCTGTGCAGCGATGGCGGTGGCTCAGCTCGTCAGCGATGAGATCACCGCCGCTGACAGAGCTCGCCACGAAACTAAGAGGGTGCTCACCAAGGTGGGCGACGAGCGGAAGAAGGCTCTTGAAGAGCTCGCGAGGGCGGAGACTAAGGCGAAGGCCTCACTGGAGGCGGAGCGGCTCGCCATTAAAAAAGCAGAAAAACTTCAAGCCGACCTCCGCCAACAAAAGGCCGAGCTCGAGGAAGCCCGCCGGACACTTGCCACACGGGATGAGGAGCTCGCTCTGACCCGGAACGAGGTAGGGCTCCTTCGGGATCAGAGCCGAGGGAATACAGAAGAGTGCCAAAGGCTGCGGGAGGAGGTCACCGCTAAGGCCCTAGAGATCGCCGAGCTCAAGAGCCGCTCCGACGCCGCCATCACGCCTGAGGCATTAGAGCTAGCCGAGGTGGTCGCTACTGACAAGGGCTTCGTGCTATGCTTTGCCGAGGTTATCCGCTCCTTCCAATGGGCGCGGATTAACAATGATAGTGAGTGGGAAGCCCTCGTCAGCGAGTTTGAAGATTGCCTGGAGAAGTCCTCGATCCCCCCTGCACGGAGTTAAACATTGGGGACCTCGCAGGTTATGGGATCAATCTTGACGCTGCTCGCCAAAAATTCAACATCATTCAGATGAAGCAGGTCTTGACTGCCGACCTCGCCCAGGAGACTGAGGGTGCTGAGGGGGATGCTGGAGGCGAGGTCCCGCCAACGATGGAGCAGATGCAGGAGGTCTGCGGGGACGCGATGATAAACATAAGCGAGCTCGACACTAGCGGACTCTTCGGGAACATCACTTCTGATGTCGAGCTTGCCATACCCATCAGCCAGGTCACCCCCGCCCCAGAGGTCGCCGATCCCGAGGCTTAGGCTGGTTTTTCCATTACTTTCCTAGTTTAGTTTTTATTTTCCAAGTTATGATAGGTCGCCGGGTTGTGGAGTTCGCCCAGAAGGAGCTCCATTTTTGTAGTTCTTGGTTTTTGTTTCAAGTAGATCTAGCTCGCCCGGCACGTGCAGCTCGCCCAGAAGGAGCTTTTTGTAGTTCAAAGATGGCCAGCTGGTCGGCCTTTATGGCCAGCATTGCTACTCTTAGTTAGGATTTTTTCAAGTATATTTTTGACTTGAAAATTTCTTAAGTAGCTTTTGAATATAAGTCGAGCATTTTTTGTCCAACTCTTTTCATTTACGTCTTCGCGCTTTTACGTTATAATTTCCTAAATAGCTCGTTCTTGTTTATTTTCCTGGTACATAATTGTTCGTCTTATTATACTTTGAGAAGCGAATCGTTCGTTTTACGTCACTTACGACTACGAATTGTACCTCTATTTTGAGAGTGCGTATTCTTCGTCTTATGCCACTTAGGGCAGCGAATCGTTCATCTTAGACCACTTAGCGAGGCGAACTGCACTTCGATTGATTCACGTTGGGCCATTGGGTTTCATGAACCTTGCCTTAGACGTTTTTTCATATTTTTTGCGAATTTTTCTAACTTGTGGCAGTAGGTGCTTAGCAACCCTTTAAGAAGGGTACCTTCGCGACCTTGGGTACTTTGGCCTTTGCCTTCGAGCTATTTAATTACAACGTTTGGGACCTTGGTCCTTGCGTATTGCGGATTTTTGACCATGTGGGCGAGTTCTCTGGAGTAGTGGGCGACCTGGTGCAGCTCGCCTGGTTGGAGGGCTGCACAGGTCCAAACACTTGGGAATTTTTCTGAATTTCTCTGACTTTGTAAATTTTCTGACTTTTCATAGCAACGTAATTTACATCGGTTGCCATCGACATTTCTGATGTAAACCTTCGACTAGTCTATTACAGGATTCTAGTCTATTGGTAGAACTTTTTTAGATGTGCCGAGCTCCAGGTGTATGACGAAGCTTTGCCTTCTGCGTCTTCTAGATCATAGGTACCGTTTGGCCAGGCTGCGGTGACCCGGAATGGTCCTTCCCAGTTTGAACTGAATACACCTGGTGGGGCCATCAATTTCTTTTTTAACACCAGGTCTCCGACCTTGAATTTTCGGTCTCGGACCTGAGAGTTGTAATATTTTTCCGCTCTACGCTTGTAGGTGGCATTTTTCATTTCTGACGAAGCTCTGGTCTCCTCGATCAGATCCTTCTCTACTGCCAGGGCTTCATCATTCTTTTCTTTAGCATACCCCACCACCTTCCAAGTCTTGTTTTGGACTTCAACCGGGACTACAGCTTCAGTCCCGAAGGCTAGGGCAAACGAGGTCTCCCCGGTGCTGGCCCTATAGGAAGTTCTATAAGACCATAGGACCTCCAGGAGTTCGTCTGCCCAACACCCTTTCTTTTCTTCAAGGCGGAGCTTCAATATGTGTTTCAGAATCTTGTTCACCGCCTCGACCTGGCCGTTCGACTGGGGATGATATGGGGTTGAGTAGTGCTTCTTGATGTTCCATGAACTGCAGAAGTCCCTCAGTTTCTGTCCATCGAACTGCCTTCCGTTATCAGTGATGACCGATTGCGGGAGCCCAAATCTGCAGATCAGGTTTTTCCAAATGAAGCCGATCATCATTTCTTGGGTTATAGTTGTGAGAGCTTCGGCCTCAGCCCATTTAGTGTAGTAGTCTATTGCTACAACAACAAACTTTACACCGCCTCTACCAGGTGGAAATGGGCCGATAGAGTCGATTCCCCATTTCGCGAAAGGCCATGGACTGAACACCGACTTCAACTGGTTAGCTGGGGAGTGGATGTTAGGTGCGAAAAGTTGGCACTTTCGGCACCTTCGAGCGAAGCTGATGGCATCTTTGCGAAGAGTGGGCCAGTAGTAGCCCTGCCTGATTGTCTTGTATGCCAATGCTTGCCCCCCAGCGTGACTCCCACAAATTCCTTCGTGAATTTCTTCTAACACTTTGGACCCCTGCTTCCTAGTTAGACATTTGAGTAGGGGTAGAGAGAATCCACGTTTGTAGAGTTGGCCATCCAGCAGTGTATATCTGGCAGCTTGCTTTGCTAGCCGGCTAGCTTCCCAGGTGTCTACGGGGGTTGTTCCGTCTGTCAAATATTTTTTGATTGGAGTGCACCAATCTTCACCATCTTCACTATCCTCCTACCCCCCACTCGAAGTTTGATTTATCTTGTAATCTGATGTCGAGGGGTTTTTCAGCGTGGTGATCACAACCTCCGTGAATTCGGCTTCGTCGTTGCTAGTAGCTAGCCGGGCTAGAGCATCTGCTTGCGTGTTTTCTAGCCGTGGTATCTGATTGATGTAAACCTGCATAAACATCGAGATCAGATGTGTGGCTATCTTTTGGTAGGTCATCATCTGCTGGTCTTTTGCCTCATATTCCCCCCGGACTTGGGATATTATTAGCTGGGAATCTCCGAAAACTTGAAGATTGGTTTCCCCCACAGCTAATGATAGCCTAAGTCCCGCTATTAGTGCTTCATATTCCGCCTCGTTGTTGGTTGCTCAAAAGTCGAACCGGATTGCGGAAGACTTGTCTGTCTGGGCTGATCAGGACCACACCGGCGCCTGCTGCTACGCTGGTTGATGATCCGTCTACGTAGAGATGCCACGGAGCTATACGTCCCCTCATCGGATCTTGTGGGAAAGTTAGCTCAACGATGAAGTCGGCAAGCGCTTCTCCCTTGATCGCTGTTCGGGGTGCGTAGGTTATACAGTATTGGCTGATCTCCAGTGACCATTTCAACAGGCGTCCGGCGGTGTCTGCACGTTGTAGTATTTGGCGTAGTGGGAACGTTGTCAGCACCTCTACTGGGTGGTCAAAGAAGTAGGGCCTCAATTTTCTAACACTCATCACCAGTGCATAAGCCAGCTTCTCTGTTGGGGTGTATCGCAACTCAGCTTCGTGTAGGACTTGGCTCACATAGTACACTGGTAGGTGCATTTTTGCCTCTTCTCGGACCAGGACGGAGCTGATGGCCACCTCCGACGCAGCTAGGTATAGATACAACTTTTCTCCAGGTATTGGTTTTGACAGGACCTGTGTATCTGCCAGGTATGTCTTGATGTCTTCGAAGGCCCGTTGGCATTCACTTGTCCACATGAAGTGGTTTTTGAGATAGAGCTTGTTGGCTTTGGCCGCCTCTTTGTACCTCCGTGTGTTTGCCTTAATCGCCTCGAAGAATGGACGATTTCGGTCGCCAGACCTGGAGATGAATCTGTTCAGGGCTGCCATTCACCCAGTCAGCCTTTGAATTTTTTGGATGGAGTCGGGTATACCCATCTCGATTATGCACTGGACTTGTGTCGGGTTGACCTCAATTCCACGTTGGCTAACTAGATGCCCCAGGAACTTTCCGGAGTGTACGCCGAAGCTGGTCTTTTTGGGGTTTAACTTCATGTTGTAGTGGTGCAGTATGTCGAAAGTCTGTTTTAGGTGGTCCAGGTGGTCCTCCTTTCTTAAACTTTTGACAACTATGTCATCTACGTACACCTCCATGGATTCGCCAATGTGTTGGTCAAACATTTTGTTCACCAATCTTTGGTAGGTGGCTCCGGCGTTGATGAGTCCGAACGACATCCTTTCCCAGCAATACATATTCTTGTTGGTGTAGAACGCCGTGTGTTCCTGGTCATCTGGGTGTAGAGCTATCTGGTGATAGCCCGCAAAAGCATCCATGAATGTCATCATCTCATGGCCTGCAGTGCTATCCACCAGCTGGTCGATGTGAGGCAGTGGGAAGTTGTCCTTCGGGCATGCTTTGTTCAGGTCCGTGAAGTCAATGCAGAGTCTCCACGTCCCATTGTGTTTCTTCACTAGGACGGGGTTTGCAACCCACTGCGGACACAAAGCTTCCTTGATGAGCTTGTTGTCTAACAACTTCCCCACCTCAACAGTTAGAGTTGCGTACTTGTCTAGTCCATACTTCCTCCGCTTTTGGCGTACGGGTCTCCTCGTCGGATCTATGTTAAGAACAGGCAAACACGTCTAGGTTGGTCATTAAGAACAACTCCATCCTTGACCGGTACGGTTCAGGTAACTCAGAACCGATGAAAAGTTCTAAGTCCCTTTCTGGGTCCACCGGGAGTGCCGTCAATTCCTCCATGGGGGTGGCTTTTCTCTTTTGACTTTTCCATCTCGGGTCGCTGATGAACTCATCCCACTCCTCTTGTGACATTTGTGTGGGCTCGAGGCCTATGCGCGGTTATAGGTCATCGGGTTGGCTTTCAGTTTGGGCGGGCTCATCGGCTGTGAGCACCCCCTGTGGTTTGTCAACTTGGGATGATGTGGTGACTTGAGGAGTTGGGTCAACGTCCATTGGCGTTGGTTCTTGACCTCCCGCAAGTCCCCCATCTTGGGCTTCATCAACCACCTCCATGGGAGCAGGTCTCAACACTTGGGTTTCTTCCAAGTCCTCCATTGGTGTCGGTTGTGTGTCTTGCACAGGTCCAGCGCATTGGTTGATTTCTGACAAATCGCCTACCTCCATCATCTCAGTTTCGACCGAGATGACGTCTAGGATGCTTGGCTCGTCTGCAGGAATCTGTACGTCCTCCTCAAGGACTTGGACTCGTGTCACCGCTTTTTTGACCTGGCCCTCTTTCATTTGGAGTAAACACTCTCGGGCCTTTTTCTGGTCACCTTTTATAGTTCCGGCACCTTTTGGAGTTGGGAATTTTAAACAGTAGTAGTAGGTCGAACACGCCACTTTGAATTCATTAATAATTGGGCGGCCAAGGAACCCGTTGTAGGAGGACTGCTGGTCGACAACAAGGAAATCTATGAGCCTAGTCAGTCTCCTTTCGGGATCCTCAGCTGATACAAGCTGGACGCTCAGCCTAACACTACCTAGGGGGATGGTTACAACTTCTCCGAACCCCACTATCCTAGCATTGCTAGGTTCCAGATACGACTCAAAATCACCTAAGGCATCCAAGGTGGATTTGAAGAGAATGTTGGTGAATGTGCCGGTGTCCACAAGTAGCCTGTGAACTCGGACGTTCATGATGTTGGCGGTTATCACCAACGAGTCGTTGTGGGGCATCAGTACCCCCTCCAGGTCTGCCGAGGAAAACGTCAGCTCATCAATAAGTTGCGAGACAGGTCTGGGGCCGGAGCTGCCCTCCTGGACTTGGTTTATGGCCCGGATTTCGGCCTTCCTCTTTCTCCTGGAGATGGAGGATCCCCCGTCCTGGAGACCTCCAGCAGCTCTGATCTCCTCCTCGAGAACCAAGAGTTCCCGGGTGGGCTCCATGTTTTGCTGAGGCTGGGGAGGTGCCCTCCGTCTGTTGTGGGGACCAGGTTGGTCTGCTTCCTCCTCTTCATCATCGGAGGCAGCCCTCCTTTCGAACCTTGTCCTCTTAGCTGGGGCCTTCTTCACGAACTCAGCCAGCTTCCCATCCTCGTAAAATTTCCAGAGTTGCTTGAGGAGGTCTCGGCATTCGCTGGTGAAGTGGCCGATGGCCTGATGGTAGGCACAAAATTTGTTGGGGTTGAGCTTTTGCGGTCCTGGCGGATCCGCCTTGGCTCTTCCAGCATGGCGTTGCCCTTGACGGCAGTGAAGACGTGGTCAACGTAGACAGTGAGGACCTGATTGAGCTTTTCTTTAAGCTCGTCTCCCTCGCCGAAGGCCTTTAAGTTCCGGGGGGGCTTTGTAGGTACCCCCGGACTTCTTCATGTAGGGCTTCCTTTCTTCGTGGGCACTAACTTCTTTCAGTAGTGCCTCCTGCATAGCCACGAACACCCCCGCCTTGTGACGGAATTCGCTGTAACTGTTGGGACATGAGAGGTGCATCTCCTTCCAGAGGTCGGTGCCCCTTTTGAGCCCGGCCATCGCTGCGATGACCTTAGTGTCCTCACTCACCGGCTCGCCTTCCAGCAGGATTTTGTCGAACCTTTCCAGGTACTGCTGGTCGGTCTCGCTCTCGCCTTGATGGATGTTGGCGAGTCGGTGCTTCTGGGTAAGGTAGGATCCGAACCCAGAGAAGCGGGCCAGGAATTCCCTAGAGAGTTGGCCAAATGAGCAGATTGACCCCGGGGCGAGTGAAGAGAACCAGCGGTGGGCTCGATCCCCTAGGGTCAGTGGGAAGTTTCGGCATTGGGTGGAGTCGGTGGCGCCAACCGGAATCATGAAGTCCGGTACTTGGCCAGATAGACTTTTGGGTCAGATTCGCCTTCGTACGCGGGCATCACCGGGAACTGGATATTCTTCTGCACCGGTGCACGGAGGATGGCAGGTGCCAATGGAGATGTGGGGAGAGTCGTGGCGTCAGGTCCGCTAGACTTGGCTGCTACTTGTGCTTGTAGCATTTCAACGGCCTTTTTCAGTGAGGCCAGCTCGTCATCCCGGGTCACCTCCGACGGAGGCTTCTCAAAGGTCATGCGTCTCGCGGACGTACGTCCCCGAGGTGCCTCACTCTGGGGTGACCTCTCAGTGGCGGGCTGGAACTGGCGTCTGCCGTGGGGGCCTAGCCGGTCAGTGGCGGGCCTCCTCAGCCTTTCATGGCCTAATCTGCGTGGCTGCTGGTCGGAGTCCCAGTGGGATGCAGCTGGAGCCACCGTCCGCTCGTTTTCCCCATATCTCAGGCCCAGACGGCCTTGGAGGACTTCCCTCCTTTGTGATTGGTGGGTGCCAGATGCCCCGGTGTAGGCCGACTCCCTTCCGGTGTAAGGAGCGGGATCCTCCTCCACTATTTTGGCCTTGCCGGTCCTCTCCCTACGTTGGCGGGCTTGTGCCGAGCTCGCCTCCTGCTCGGTGGGGAGGGCGCTGTAATCCCCCCTGGTCTGGGTGCCCTGGGTGGGCCTGGTCCGCTCCCGGGCATTGGCAGCCGGAGCTCGCCTGGGTTCCAGGGCGAGCTCGTCCTGCTGCCTCTGCTGCAACCTTTGTAAGGTCGCAATGGTGCGTTGGAGCTCATCGGGGTTGCTGACCAGGTCCCTCAGGGCGGGGGCCAAGTCTTCTTGGGTCATCGCAACTCGCGGAGGTCACGGAGCTGCGGTGCTCTTCTGGGGAGGTGGTTGTGAGGTCTCCACCACCTGGAGTGAGGTCTCCACCTCGGCTTGGTTCTGGTCACCTCCTTTGGATCTTCCCGCAGCTGCGGAGGCCTGTCCTTTGGCGGCTCGAGTGTTAGCCATTTTTGGATTTCGGAGGGGGTAACTTGCTGAAGGTCGCCGAGGTGGAGGAAGGTCGCCGGAGTGGTGGCCGTCCAGCTTAGGTGGAGCTGTGCAAGTTTTTGTCTAGCCTTGCGTGTGACGAATTATCCAAAATTCGGTTTATTCGTGTACACGCGCGCGTTTGAAAACTTATTCCGGGCAGATTTCGCAAAATCTGAAATTTTGGGTTTTTGTCCGGAAATCTGGGTTCTTCGTTCAAGGGATGAAGATGTATGTGTATCTTCAAGTGTTCTTTGAGTTTTATCAAGAACACCTTCAAATCTTCAAATCTTCAACAAACCCTAATTTTTTGTTCTTGAAAATTTTTAATTTTCAGATTTGGGGCCCCTCCTTCTAGCGCCAAATTGTTGATAGAATTTCTTAATCGTTGTCCGTTATGTGGCTTTGTATCAGATTAATTCTATCAAACAATAATCTTATGATTTATGTTCTTGAAGGAGATAATGTGGAGAGAGAGAGAGAGTTTAGAGAGAGAAAGTGTAATGTAGAAAATGTATTAGAATTGTGTGAATAGTACAAGGGAGGTCTTATTTATAGGTGTGCGAGTGTGAGACGGCACCTTACGAGCCTATATGGTTTCCGGTGTTGATGAGGGTTCCTTACCCTCATCTTGGTCTCTCACACTGCTCCCTATGTCTTGTCTCGTCCTACTACTATGCCTTAGACTAGATGGGCCTCATTAAAAATCTCGCCGAAAACCACCCTTGTGGATAAACCGGACGGAGGGAAAAAGAGAGCACCATCGGGGTCCTATAGACTATCATACGAGCTCACAGGCGAACTCGGAGATGGGCGCTTGGGCGAGCTCAGAGACGAGCACCTGGGCGAGCTCCGAGGTGAGTACCTAGGCGAGCTCCTACGATCTGGTGCCCGGAGGCATGCTTGGCACTCTGGCGAGCTCCTAGGTGGTCTTGATTCTCTGATTTGCCTCGAGTAGCTCGCCCATCAACACTTTTAAAGGTTTGTCATCATGTACTCCCTCATCCATTCTAACATAGTTAGAATTGGTTACTCCTTGCATCTAATATAGCAGAATTGAATATCTCACACATATTGTTTACCAAGGTGTCACATTTTCCAATAGTGGTGAAATGTGACCATGACCACTATCAAGTCATTCTTGAAGCCATTTCAAGCTCCTCACATCTATTTCTCCAATAATTTTCATAACTCTGTCAAAAGCAGGTACTATTGTAGCTTTGGCTGCACACCATAATTCTTTTTTTAATGCATCTCCCTTGAAACCAGTCATCTTCCCCTCTAGACTTTCACCAATTATAAGAGACCAACAATATATCTCCTATATTACACGTGTCAACCATCTTATAGGTGTTACAGAAGATGTTACACCATTGTGTTATAGAAGATCTCGTCTGCCTTTAACTACCTTTTTTTATTTAAAAAAAAAGAGATAAGAAAATTATTTTTGAAAAAAATCTATATGTGATTAGATACTATTCTATTATTAGAATAAAAATAAAAATTAAGTTACAGTAATATCGAATTGCACATAGTAATTATTAAGGTTATATGTTTCATTTTAGCATTGCCTTACCATTAATACTTGACAAGAGCAAGTGTACAATGAATCAATTTAATTGTAAATTTCAAGTGTATCCGTAAATGATATTATTTATATATCTATTAATATTATTATTAAATGAATATATTTTATAATGAAAGACATACTATTTGGAAATTAATTTCACCATAAAACTGGTTAATCGTATATTTAATGATAAATTTTGCACAAAATTTAAAATGAACTTATTTCACACAAATACCATTAAATGCATTGGTTAATATAAGTTATTGTATCTATAAATTCATGTAACTCTATTAGTTTCATACAAACAATTATCATTGACGACCAACTCTAAATTGTAATGTCATTTATTATTTGTATTATGTATTAAAATAGTATGTGATTTAACACTAACAAGATATCCATTAATTAATTTCAAATATAATAACTTCGATCATAAATTTTCTGAAAATGAGGAAGAAAAGGAGGAATTTTTATTTAACACGCAAATAGAAAGCCATTAATTGATAATTATTATTTATAATATAATGATTAATATATCCTTTCACGTATTATTTATGATTCACTTAGGATATGATTGAATAAAATTGTCTCTGAATGAAATGAACTTAAGAATAAAATGACACAGAAATAATCAATCTTTATAATTGATATTGTCTTGAAATACGAATGCAATTTTGTTTAAATCAATTTTAGTTAGTACTATTATTGGATGTTGAAATTATTATTTATAAACAATTAATGTTACTATCGATTATTGTTATTATGTATAATATTAATAATAAATAAATATAATAATATTATTATTATTATTGATTATATCATTTTCATTATTTATAATACAGATATATTTTATATAAAAATATATTTTTAAAAATAAGAATAATAAAAGTGTATAACTGTCTTTGTCACCGTTAGAAGGAGAGAAATCTTAAATCCAGATTCTTTAGCAAATTCATATTATTCTTTATATTGTAGAAAAAAATATATTGTTAAAAAATTATCATATTATGATTTATATTGTTCAAATATAATATTACTCTTGAAATTTATTATACTATTTTCATAATAATTAATTTTTTTTTAAATCAATGTTAAAATTTAATTTTATCACATTATTATTACGTTATTATATTTATTATTAAACAAAAAATTGGTTTCTCAA
>JAPKLY010004365.1:0-14940 GCA_026898435.1 Prunella vulgaris
TGTGTTGTATGCCTTGGATACTTGCTTAAATTATTTGTTGAATTAGTTTATGCCTTTTTTATATTTTGAATTTCTTCTGAAATTATGGATTAAATTGATATGATTGAGTTAATAGATCTTTAGTTTGTTATTGCGGGAATTTTGTTGTGGATATGTCCAACTTTGTACATATTTCATTGTTTCTTTTTTGAGTTTCCAAATTCTCTCTTGTCCTCACAGAAAAAATGAGATGAAGCAGTTGAATGCCATTTAGAGTATCTAGGTTTTGAGGTATGAAATAGAAATTCTCCAATAAGTATTGATATATTGATGCCTTTAAGATTGATGATTATTATTTCAAAGCATGGACGATATTATTTTTTGAATTATCTATGGGTGTTCCACATCATAACATATATTATGAAGGATTTTGTTCATCAAATATTGTAGTAGAATCCATTATAGACAATGTTGATATGGCGAACTAACACTATCGACATGGGGCAATTACGCACGGCTTAGCAGGCCGCCAGGACCCACCCGGATCCTTGAAGATGCGGAGCTCGCCCACATTGAGGTAACCTACAAGCGGAGCTCGCCCAGAGCTCGCCTTTTACCCCTGGGAAGGTCTCACCGAGCTCCATCATCGCATAACGTCCGTGGGCCACACAAGGCACCAGAGCTCGCCCTGGAGCTCGCCCAAACCACCTAGGCTCATCTCCGAGCTCACCGACGAGCTCGCCTATTAGTCGAATAGAACCCCGATGGTGTGCTCTTTTTCCCTCCGTCCGGTTTATCCACAAGGGTGGTTTACGGCGAGGTTTTTAATGAGGCCCATCTAGTCTAAGGCATAGTAGTAGGATGAGGCATGATAAAGGGAGCAGTGTGAGAGACCAAGACGAGGGTAAGGAACCCTCGTCAACACCGGAAGCCACATAGGCTCGTAAGGTGCCGTCTCACACTCGCACACCAATAAATAAGACCTCTCTTGTACTATTCACACAATTTTTACACAATTCTGAAAATCAATACTACTACTCTTGCAATATTTCTCTCTCTAAACCCTCTACTCCCTCCTCATATTTTACATCCAAGAACACAAATTCTTGGATTATTGTTTGGTAGAATTACATGTCATATTAGCCACATAAACAAACATCGGTTAACAAATTCTATCAATAATTTGGCGCTAGAAGGAGGGTCGGTCAAATCTCAAGAACAAAAAGTTAAGGTTTGGTTGAAGGTTTGAAGATTTGAAGGTGTTCTTGAAAAAACTCAAGAACACTTGAAGATACACACACATCTTCATCCCTTGAACAAAGAATCCAGATTTCTGGACAAAAACCCGAATTTTTAGATTTCACAAAATCGGTCCGGAACAAGTTTTCAAACGCGCGCGTGCACACGAATAAACCGAACTTCGGACAATTCGTCACACACGAGGCTAGACGAAAACTTGCACAGCTCCACCTAAGCTGGACGATAGCCATCCAGGCGACCTCCCTCCACTTCGACGCCCTTCAGCGAGTTACCCCCTCCGAAACCCAAAAATGGCCAACACTCGAGCCGCCAAGGGACAGACCTCCGCAACTGCGGGAAGGTCTAGAGGGGGCAATCAAAACCAGGTCGAGGTGGAGACCTCACACCCGGTGGTGGAGACATCACAACCGCCTCGCCAGAAAAGCCCAGCAGCTCCGCGACCTCAGCGAACTGCGGCGACCCAGGAAGACTTAGCCCCCGCTCTGAGGGACCTGGTCAGCAATCCTGACGAGCTCCGACGTACCATCGCGACCCTACAAAGGTTGCAGCAGCGACAACAGGACGAGCTCGCCCTAGTTCCTAGGCGAGCTCCAGCCGCCGAGACCAGGGAGCAGACCAGGCCCACCCAGGGCACCCAAACCAGGGGAGACTACAGCGTGCTCCCCACCGAGCAGGAGGCGAGCTCGACCCAAGCTCGCCAGCGCAGGGAGAGGACCGGTAAAGCCAAAATGGGGGAGAAGGGTCCCGCTCCTTACACTGGAAGGGAGCCGGCCTACACCGGGGCGTCTGGCACCCACCAATCTCAAAGGAGGGAAGTCCTCCAAGGCCGCCTGGGCCCGAGGTACGAAGAGAATGAGCGTGCAGCAGCCCCAGCTGCATCCCAGGGGAACTCTGACCAGCAGCCGCGCAGGTCAGCCCACGAAAGGCTAAGGAGGCCCGCCACTGACCGGCTAGGCCCCCACGGCGGACGCCAATTCCAGCCCGTCACTGAGAGGTCACCCCAGAGTGAGGCACCTCGGGGACGTGCGTCCGCGAGACGCACGACCTTTGAGCACCCTCCACCGGAGGTGACCCGTGATGACGAGCTGACCTCACTGAAAAATGCTGTTGAAATGCTGCAAGTACAGGTAGCAGCTAAGTCTGGCGGACCTGACGCCACGACTCTCCCCACCTCTCCATTGGCACCTGCCATCCTCCGTGCACCGGTCCAGAAGAAAATCCAATTCCCGGTGATGTCCGCGTATGAGGGCGAATCCGACCCGAAAGTCCACCTGGCCAAGTACGCGGATTTCATGATTTCGGTCGGCGCCACCGACCCCACCCAGTGTCGGAACTTCCCGCTGACCCTAGGGGACAGAGCTCACCGTTGGTTCTCTTCACTCGCCCCGGGGTCAATCTGCTCATTCGGCCAACTCTCGCGGGAGTTCCTGGCCCACTTCTCTGGGTTTGGATCTTACCTTACCCAGAAGCACCGACTCGCCAACATCCATCAAGGTGAGCACGAGACCGACCAGCAATACCTGGAAAGGTTCGACAAGATTCTGCTGGAAGGCGAGCCGGTAAGCGACGACACCAAGGTCGTCGCAGCAATGGGCGGACTCAGGAGGGGCACCGACCTCTGGAAGGAAATGCACCTCGCATGTCCCAACACTTATAGCGAATTCCGCCACAAGGCGGGGGTGTTTGTGGCTATGCAGGAGGCACTACTGAAAGAAGTTGGTGCCCACGAGGAAAAGAAGCCCTACGGGAAGAAGTCTGGGGGCACCTACAAAGCCCCCCGGAACTTAAAGGCCTTCGGCGAGGGAGACGAGCTGAAAGAAAAGCTCAACCAGGTTCTCGCCGTTTCCATCGACCACGTCTTAACTGCCGTCCAAGGCAAGGCCATGCTGGAGGAGCCAAGGCGGATCCGCCAGGACCGCACGAAGCTCAACCCCAACAAATTCTGTGCCTACCATCAGGCCATCGGCCACTTCACCAGCGAGTGCCGAGACCTCCTCAAGCAACTCTGGAAATTTTACGAGGAGGGGAAATTGGCCGAGTTCGTGAAGAAGGCCCCAGCTAAGAGACCAAGGTTCGAGAGGAGGGCTACCTCCGATGACGAAGAGGAAGAGGCGGACCAACCTGGTCCCCAACACAGACGGAGGGCACCTCCCCAACCTCAACAAAATATGGAGCCGACTCGGGAACTCCTGGTTCTTGAGGAGGAGATCGGAGCTGCAGGAGGCCTCCGGGACGGGGGATTCTCCATATCCAAGAGAAAGAGGAAGGCCGAGATCCGGGCCATAAATCAAGTCCAGGAAGGCAGCTCCGGCCCCAGGACCGCCTCGCAGCTCGCTGACGAGCTAACATTTTCTTCTGCGGACCTGGAGGGGGTACTGATGCCCCACAACGACTCGTTGGTGATAACCGCCGACATCATGAACGTCCGAGTTCACAGGCTGCTTGTGGACACCGGCGCATTCACCAACATCCTCTTCAAATCCACCTTGGATGCCTTGGGTGATTTTGAGTCGTACCTGGAACCTAGCAATGCTAGAATAGTGGGGTTCGGAGAGGCTGTAACCGTCCCCCTAGGTAGTGTTAGGTTGAGCGTCCAACTTGTATCGGCTGAGGATCCCGCAAGGAGACTGACTAGGCTCATAGATTTCCTAGTTGTCGACCAGCAGTCCTCCTACAACGGGTTCCTTGGCCGCCCTTTTATTAATGAATTCAAAGCGGCGTGTTCGACCTACTACTACTGTTTAAAATTTCTCACTCCGAAGGGTGCCGGAACTATAAAAGGTGACCAGAAAAAGGCCCGAGAGTGTTTACTCCAAATCAAAGATGGCCGGGTCAAGAAGTCCGTTACGCAAGTCCACATCCTTGAAAAGGATGTACAAATCAACCAAGGTGTTGGACCTGTGTAGAACACACAATCGACACCAATGGAGGACGTGGAAGAAACCCGACTGTTGAAACCTACGCAGGGATCGGTAGCTGCGCAGGGACAGCAACCTACTCCCATGGAGGTAGTTGATGAGGCCCCAGGTGGAGGACCTGCGGGAGGTCAAGAACCAACGCCCATGGACGTCGACCCAATCCCTCGAGTCACCATGCCACCTCAAGCTGACAGGCCACCGGAAGAGTCCACAGCTGATGAGCTCGCTCAAGCTGAAAGCCAGCCCGAAGACCTTGAACCGCGCATAGGCCACGAGCCTGCACGGATGTCACATGAGGAGTGGGATGAGCTCATCAACGACCCGAGGTGGAAATGTCAGAAGAGAAAAGCAACCCCCATGGAGGAGTTGACGGCACTCCCGGTGGACCCGGAAAGGGACTTAGAACTTTTCATCGGTTCTGAGTTACCTGAACCGTACCGGTCGAGGATGGAGCTGTTCTTAATGACCAACCTGGACGTATTTGCCTGGTCCCATAAAGATATGACGGGGATCCCGTTGGAACATGCTTGCCACAGACTTAACATAGATCCGACGAAAAGACCCGTACGCCAGAAGCGAAGAAAATATGGACCAGACAAGTACGCAGCTCTAGCAGTCGAGGTGGAAAAGTTGTTAGACAACCAGCTCATCAAGGAGGCTTTGTGTCCGCAGTGGGTCGCGAACCCCGTCCTGGTGAAGAAACACAACGGGACTTGGCGACTCTGCATTGATTTCACGGACCTGAATAAAGCATGCCCGAAGGACAACTTCCCACTACCTCACATTGACCAGCTGGTGGACAGCACTGCAGGCCATGAAATGATGACATTCATGGACGCTTTTGCAGGCTATCATCAGATAGCTCTGCACCCGGAAGACCAGGAACACACGGCGTTCTACACCAACAAGAACATGTACTGCTGGGAAAGAATGCCGTTCGGACTCATCAACGCCGGAGCTACCTACCAAAGATTGGTGAACAAAATGTTTGACCAACACATCGGCGAATCCATGGAGGTGTACGTGGACGATATAGTTGTCAAGAGTTTGAGAAAGGAGGACCACCTGAAACAAACCTTCGACATACTGCGCCACTACAACATGAAGTTGAACCCCAAAAAGACCAGCTTCGGCGTACACTCTGGGAAGTTCCTGGGGCACCTAGTTAGCCAGCGGGGAATCGAGGTCAACCCGACACAAGTCCAATGCATAATTGAAATGGGGATACCCGACTCCATCCAAAAAATTCAAAGACTAACTGGATGCATGGCGGCCCTTAACAGATTCATCTCCAGGTCCGGCGATAGAAATCATCCATTTTTCGAGGCAATTAAAGCAAACACACGGAGGTACAAAGAGGCGGCCAAAGCCAACGAGCTCCACCTCAAAAACCACTTCGTCTGGACAAATGAATGCCAACGAGCCTTCGAAGACATCAAAACATACCTGGTGGACACACAGATTCTGTCAAAGCCAATACCTGGAGAGAAGCTGTATCTGTACCTAGCCGCGTCGGAGGTGGCCATCAGCTCCGTCCTGGTCCGAGAAGAGGCGAAAACACATCTCCCAGTGTACTACGTGAGCCAAGTCTTACATGAAGCTGAGCTGCGGTACACCCCAACAGAGAAGCTGGCTTATGCACTGGTGATGAGTGTTAGAAAATTGAGGCCTTACTTCTTTGACCATCCGGTGGAGGTGCTGACAACGTTCCCACTGCGTCAAATACTATAGCGCCCGGACACCGCCGGCCGCCTGCTGAAATGGTCACTGGAGATCAGCCAATACGGTATAACCTACGCACCCCGAACAGCGATCAAGGGACAAGCACTGGCCGACTTCATCGTCGAGCTAACTTTCCCACAAGATCCGACGAGGGGGGCGTATAGCTCCGTGGCATCTCTACGTGGACGGATCATCAACTAGCATAGCAGCAGGCGCCGTCGTAGTCCTGATCAGCCCCGACAGACAAGTCTTCACCTCCGCAATTCGGTTCGACTTTCGAGCAACCAACAACGAGGCAGAATACGAAGCGTTAATAGCAGGACTTAGGCTGTCATTAGCTGTGGGGGCAACCAACCTTCAAGTTTTCGGAGATTCCCAGCTAATAATATCCCAAGTCCGGGGGGGAATTTGAAGCAAAAGATCAGCAGATGATGACCTACCAGAAGATAGCCGCGCATCTGATCTCGATGTTTACACAAGTTTACATCAATCAAATACCGCGGCTAGAAAACACACAAGCAGATGCTCTAGCCCGGCTAGCTACTAGCAACGGCGAAGCCGAATTCACGGAGGTTGTGATCACCACACTGAAAAACCCCTCGACGTTCGACTACAAAGTAAATCAAACCTCGAGTGGGGGGTAGGAGAATAGTGAAGATAGTGAAGATTGGTGCACCCCAATCCGAAAATACTTAACTGACGGAACAACCCCCGTAGACACCTGGGAAGCTAGCCGATTAGTAAAGCAAGCTGCCAGGTATACACTGCTGGATGGCCAACTCTATAAACGTGGATTCTCTCTACCCCTACTCAAATGCCTAACTAGGAAGCAGGGGTCCGAAGTGTTAGAAGAAATTCACGAAGGGATTTGTGGGAGCCACGCTGGGGGGCAAGCATTGGCATATAAAACGATCAGACAGGGCTACTACTGGCCCACTCTCCGCAAAGATGCCATCAGCTTCGCTCGAAGGTGCCGAAAGTGCCAACTTTTCGCACCTAACATCCACTCCCCAGCCAACCAGCTTAAGTCGGTTTTCAGCCCATGACCTTTTGCGAAATGGGGTATCGACTTGATCGGCCCATTTCCACCCGGTAGAGGCGGTGTAAAGTTCGCTGTTGTAGCGGTGGACTACTATACTAAGTGGGCTGAAGCCGAAGCTCTCACAACCATAACCCAGGAAAAGATGATCGGCTTCATTTGGAAAAACCTGATCTGCAGGTTTGGACTCTCGCAGTCGGTCATCACTGATAATGGAAGACAGTTCGACGGACAGAAGTTGAGGGACTTCTGCAGTTCATGGAACATCAAGAAGCACTACTCAACTCCATATCACCCCCAGTCGAACGGTCAAGTCGAGGCGGTAAACAAGATCTTGAAACACATATTAAAGCTCCGCCTCGAGGAAAAGAAAGGAAGCTGGGCAGACGAACTCCCGGAGGTCCTATGGTCTTACAGAACTTCCTATAGGGCCAGTACAGGGGAGACCCCGTTTGCCCTAGCCTTCGGGACTGAAGCCGTGGTCCCGGTGGAGATCCAGAACAAGACTTGGAAGGTGGTGGGGTATGATGAAGAAAAGAATGATGAAGCCTTGGCAATAGAAAAAGATCTGATCGAAGAAACCAGAGCTTCATCAGAACTGAAAAACGCCACCTACAAGCGCAGAGCGGAAAAATATTACAACTCTCAGGTCCAAGACCGAAAGTTCAAGGTCGGCGACCTGGTGTTGAAAAAGAAATTAATGGCCCCACCAGGTGTATTCGGTTCAAATTGGGAAGGACCATTCCGAGTCACTGCAGCTTGGCCAAACGGTACCTATGATCTAGAAGACGCAGAGGGCAAAGCTTCATCATACACCTGGAGCTCGGCACACCTAAAGAAGTTCTACCAATAGACTAGAATCCTGTAATATCTGTAATAGACTAGTCAAAGGTTTACATCAGAAATATAGATGGCAACCGATGTAAATTACATTGCTGTAAAAAATTCAGAAAAATTCCCAAGTGTTTAGATCTGTGCAGCCCTCCGATCAGGCGAGCTGCACCAGGTCGCCAATTACGCTAGCTCGCCAAGGCCCAGCTCGCCCACATGCTCAAAAGTCTGCAATGCGCAAGGACCAAGGTCCCAAACGTTGTAATTAAATAGCTCGAAGGCAAAGGCTAAAGTGCCCAAGGTCGCAAAGGTACCCTTCTTAAAGGGTTGCTAAGCACCTACTGCCATAAGTTAGAAAAATTCGCGAAGAAGACAAAAACGTCTAAGGCAAGGTTCATGAAACCCAATGGCCCAACGTGAATCAATCGAAGTGTAGTTCGCTGCCCTAAGTGGCCTAAGACGAACGATTCGCGGCCCTAAGTGGCATAAGACGAAGAATACACACTCTTAAAACAGAGGTACAATTCGTAGTCGAAAGTGACGTAAAATGAACGATTCGCTTCTCAAAGTAGAATAAGACGAACAATTATGTACCAGAAAAATAAACAAGAACGAGCTATTTAAGAAATTATAACGTAAAGGCGCAAGGACGTAAATAAAAAGAGTCAGACAAAAAATGCTCGACTTATATTCAAAAGATACTTAAGAAATTTTCAAGTCCAAAATATACTTGAAAAAATCCTAAGTATGAGTAGCAGTGCTGGCCACAAAGGCCGACCAGCTAGCCATCTTTGAACTACAAAAAGCTCTTTCTGGGCGAGCTACACGTACCCAGCGAGCTAAGTCTACTTAAACAAAAAAGTGAAGACTACAAAAATAGAGCTTCTTCTAGGCGAGCTACGGAGCCTGGCGACCTACTACAACTTGGGAAATAAAAATCTAATCTAAGAAAGCAGTAAAAGCCTAGGTCTCGGGGGCATCAGCAGGGGCAGGGGCGACCTGGGCACCGGGAAGGGTGAGTTCGGCCTCTGAGGTGATATTACCAGTCAGCCCGCTGGCGTCGAACTCGCCCAAATCTAGCATGGCATCCCCACATGCCTCTCGAAGTTGCTCCACAGTGGGCGGAGTCTGCTCCTCTTGGTTGGCGACCTCTGGTTCACCCAGATTCAGTTCCGGCACTGGGATAGTATTGATGATCTTGAACCGAGCCGGAACAAAATCCAGGGAAATTCCAAGTGCGGGGAGGTCGCCAATGTCCAGCTCGGCATCATCGGGGAAGGGGACCCTATCCAAGCACTCCTTGAACTCGCCCACTATGGCCTTCACCTCGTCATCATGGTGAGCTCGCGCCCACCAGAGGGCCCTTAGGACCTCGGCATAACATTGCACGAAACCCCGATCCGAGGCATCGGCTTTCGCAGCTACCAGATCGGCCGAAGTGACAGCACTGCTGCGTAGTTCAGCGACCTCAAGTGCCTTCGCCTCCAATTCGGCCCTTTGCCTCTCGCACTCGGCGTTAGAGCTCTTCACCAGGCCCCGCTGCAGTGCGAGGTCTTTCTTCGTGACCAGGTGGCTGTCGACCTCCAGGGCGAGCTAGGCAGCGAACTCTTCTTCCTTCGCTTTTATTCTCACCTCAGTCTCCTGTTCGAGCCGGGTGAGCCGGCGTTGGGCGGCCTCAAGTTACTCGAGGGCGCTCTGCTCGGCGGCCAACGAGGCCGCAGCCCTCTCCTCGGCGAGCTGCGCCTGTTTCTTCGCCTTATCGGCTGACTCCGCCAACGCCAGCATTCGCTTGTTCCTATCAGAACGACCCGCCTCCAGCTCGTCAATCTGCTCAAGAGCCTTCTGGTTGGCGAGCACCACCCTGCTCACGTAGTGGGTCGAGAGAAGAAGATTCTCTCTCAAATCTTGGCTATTGACACCCGCCACCAGTGGAGTCGTCCAGTGCCTAGGCATCTCGCTCACAGCATTCCGGGCTATGCCCGGAGGGAGGTTCCGCATCGATGTGAGAGAGCGAGATCGCTCAAAGGCATGCAGGGCCTCGTGGCGGTTAGGGAAGGCAATTGGGCCATAACTGCGAGATCAAAACAGATGGAAAATGTTAGAAAAATAAAATAATGACGGGCAAAAGGGAGTCAATTGGGCGAGCTACTTACTGAGCTCGGTCAGGGTCCCAACCAAGCAGTGTGTCATCAGTGGTTTGCACGCCGAATGGAGAGGGCGAGGGGGGCGAACTTCGTATGGGCGTGACCGCCAACGGGGCGGTAGATTGAACAGATCCCCCCTGCCCCGACCTCGCCGAGGTCCTCTCAGCCCGGTCGGACTCCTCATCGACCAGGCCCGTATACCTAGTCCTCTTACGAGCCTGGATGTTTTCCTCACCAGCTCGGGACCCATCACCCCGTTGGGGTCCTTTCTTTCCTCGACCCCGCTCAGAGGGGGCAACAGCTCGCCCGACACCTCGGCCGACCCTGGCGACCTCCGAAGCCTTGGATTTTTTGGGAGCTTTCTCCTTCTGGGCTCCCGACCCACCTGCCTCGCCCCTTTTGGAGGCGAGCTCCGCCTTCTTGCTCGCCTCCAGCGCGAGCACGGACGGCGGGGCTAGTCTGTTGGGGCGAGGTGGGCCCATCTCGAATCGCTCCTTCACAATTTGGTAGGCCTCGGGGACCTCGGCGATCGGGATAGCGACAAAGCTACCACCTGCACAAAAAAAATCACAAGTGTCAGCACAATGAGCGAGCTACATTCCCCCATAGGCGAGCTGCAAAGAGTTGGACCTGGGAGCTCGGGGCCTTGGATGTCAAGGTGGTGCGGCAGAGTGAGGAGCCCGGTGAGCCGCAGGCAATGGTGCGCGCACAGGTGGGCGACCTGTCTATCCTTCTCGCTCCTCAAATAGCAAATGGCACGCACCACGTCGAACTACTCCGACACTTTAGGCCTGCCCCGGCTAGATTTGTGTCGCTTCGGAACTGCAAAAGGAAAGGAAATTAGAATTAGTATATCTAATTCAACCCACGCACACCGAAATAAGCGACCTACTGCTGGCTTCCCCATATCCCTCGGGAGTGGGGATACGGTCACCCCGCCCATGATACGTGCTGGAGGCTCGCCAGTCACCTCCTATGAAGAAAAATTGTTTCTTCCAATCACGGATTTTATTGGGCAGGTCCCCCAGAAATTTCTCCCCCGGACGTGCTTTCAGATAATAATGTCATGCACCGTCCTGTGTCCGTTTGGTCACGGCAAAAACCTCACCCAAGTCTGCCGATGTCGTCGCATTCTCGTAACCTTCCAGCCCAAAAACGGACAGGGCGGCGATAAGGTTGCTCCACGCGTTCGGTGTGAGTTGGGTGATGGCCAGATTATTGTCGGCTAGATATTGGCCAATAATCGGATGCAATGGCAACGAAAGCCCGGCCCTCAGAACATCTACATTCAGGGCGGTCATCCCCTCAGGAGGTGCGTCAGCCCGCTCATCCTTCATTGGAGCGTACATGAAGATGTCCAGGGGGATGCGATACTCCCTACGTATGACTGGCAGGTCGCATTCATCAATTAGGCTCACCACCTCGCCGGCTTTGAACTCGGAGGGGGCAACTTCTTCCAGGTCGGCGAGGTCTGGGCGAGGTACCCTACTCGAGCAGGGGAAGCTCGCCGCGTACTCGGCAATGTACTCATTCCAGTCAAACGGGTGAACCACCTGGGTGGGGACCTGGTACTCTACCAACTGGGGTTCCGGGAAACCGATACGGCGGAACCATTCAAGAGTAACTTCTTCCAGGTCGCCACCCTCCTCGCCGACCTCGGCACCACCCTCATCAACCTCCTCGGGCCCTTCATTGCCGCTAGCAACTCTTTCCTCTTGGGCGACCTCGCCACCCTCCTCCCATACCTCGCGGCACACAGAACTGGAGGCTCCTTCCTCCGGGTCGGGACGTAGCTCGCTGGGCAGTTCGCTGCGTGGCTCGCCGGACACCTGGCGAGCTACCGAGGTTGCCTCGGAGCTGGAGCCGATCTCCACATACGAAACCCGGGGTGGCTCATCCTCAGTCATTGACCGTTTGTCAGGATTTCGGCCCGATAGGGTTCTACTCGAAGAACGTATCGACATGGTCTCAGAAAGTTCAAAGGTCCCGTAGTCCAAAATCCAATAGTCAAGGGTCAGGGAGATTTAAAGGTTCTCGGCACAATCCACGGTCCGAAATACCGTAATGACGATGAACCAGCAGAAGAATCAAATAAAAGATAGAAGAGAAGGGGAGAGAAGATCGAATCCTACCTTGAAGAGCCTTCGAAAATCCATCGAGCACAAGAAAAATCGGTCGCCGGGAAAGCTCTGGAATTCGAAATGCAGAAAGTGAAGAAATGAATCCACCTCACCCTATTTATAGACGTCAGGGCGAGGTGCAATATCCGCGAAATGCAAGGGCCTGTCTGCAAAAATTCAAAAGATAACATTATTGTGGGCGGGAACCGAGGTCTCAAAAGGCGTGCATGACCCCTGGATTCCCGCACCACGTCGGCCAGAAGCAACCACCTGGGTTGAGTTCGCTTGTCAACCCAACAATCATCCATAGGTAGTTCGCCATGTTTTAAGTTTTCCAGCTCGCTTGCACATTCGACAAGGTCATAGTGCATGCGAGCTGGGGGGCAAATGTTGATATGGCGAACTAACACTATCGACATGGGGCAATTACGCACGGCTTAGCAGGCCGCCAGGACCCACCCGGATCCTTGAAGATGCGGAGCTCGCCCACATTGAGGTAACCTACAAGCGGAGCTCGCCCAGAGCTCGCCTTTTACCCCTGGGAAGGTCTCGCCGAGCTCCATCATCGCATAACGTCTGTGGGCCACACAAGGCACCAGAGCTCGCCCAAACCACCTAGGCTCATCTCCAAGCTCACCGACGAGCTCGCCTATTAGTCGAATAGAACCCCGATGGTGTGCTCTTTTTCCCTCCGTCCGGTTTATCCACAAGGGTGGTTTACGGCGAGGTTTTTAATGAGGCCCATCTAGTCTAAGGCATAGTAGTAGGATGAGGCATGATAAAGGGAGCAGTGTGAGAGACCAAGACGAGGGTAAGGAACCCTCGTCAACACCGGAAGCCATATAGGCTCGTAAGGTGCCGTCTCACACTCGCACACCAATAAATAAGACCTCTCTTGTACTATTCACACAATTTTTACACAATTCTGAAAATCAATACTACTACTCTTGCAATATTTCTCTCTCTAAACCCTCTACTCCCTCCTCATATTTTACATCCAAGAACACAAATTCTTGGATTATTGTTTGGTAGAATTACATGTCATATTAGCCACATAAACAAACATCGGTTAACAAATTCTATCAACAGACAAATTTATTTGTTTCTGTTGTGCCTCTCTAATTATGAAGAAACACGCATGTCTTGCCTTACTAATTTAATCTATTATAGTTTATTCTTAAGTACATGTAGGTTATGAAGGCAGAAGCAAAGAAGATTTTTCGTAAATAACAGTGATTTAGTGCTTAAATAAGTGTATTTATAGAGAATTTTTCATTAATGAAGTTTCCACAACTTACATTGCAAATTGTTATTTTATTGCCAAGTGATATATAATGATTTTTTGTTGAATTAGGCTCAGTTCTTAATCCACAATAGGTGCGACTAAGAACTATGGATAAATTGTTTTGAGAGTTGTCATTTTGCTTAGCTGATAAGTCAAGGACATTAAAGAAGTGCCCATCAGTATTTGTATTCTATCTGAGCATAGAAATATCACATTAAAATCATGTTGGTTGGAAGTATGTTCAATGTGACAAGTTTTGGGTCTAAGTCAAGGCTCCATAATATTTTAACAATAAAACAACAATCTTTCTTGAGTCTTACTTTTGTCGGCTTTGGTTTTAATATTTAAAGCTAAAATTCTAAGTAGAAATTTCATCGTAATTTTGGATTATTTGCCTTTGATTACAGTGGTGTGTGCAAGAAACACACAGAATACCATATTTTTCATCTTGGTACCTTTAGTTATTTGTTTATTTATATTTTAAGATGGAGGGAAGCATTAGAAACAAGTTAAGTTTTGTTGTTCATTTATTAGATAAAGGTTGTACTAAGTTGAAACTTGAAAATATAATGTTCCCCTAATCTATCAACTAGGTAGGTGTGTTTTAGCTCCTATATTACTATCAAACCCCCAAAATAAGATTTGTTATATGATAGACAGTACTCCCTCCATGAAAACTCGTTTGCATAATGTTCTTTGATTTTTAACATGTTGCTCTAGGTTTTAGCAAATATCTCATCATTTTTCTTATTTATCTTGTTGGCGTGAAATCCAAATATATATGATATCTGACTCTGGTGAGAACTCCATAATCATGTTATCTTTTCTAGAAAATGGCCTAAAAAATTTCAGTTATGAAAAGTTCCAACTTTTAGATGACATACAATATGTTTCTTAAGAGTATTATAAGTTTAACATTGCACCTATATTACAGTAAGCGCTTGGTTGTGGCAAGTGGAGCTAATGGAAGGGAAGAGTTTTGGCAAAGATGGAATCTCCATGGTCTCCTTAGTGATACAAAGTATTGTCCTGTGATTTGGCATTTTTCCGATTGAGTCTTCATGGTCTCCTTACTGATATAAAGTATTGCCCTGATATTTGACATTTTTTCCTTTCTCTGAAAGACATTAGGTTGATACATTTCTTATCATATATGTTAAAGAAGTTTATCAGAAGATTTCATTGTTTGATCATTTTTCAATGTCCAAAATAAAAATGTCATGGGTAATTTATTCCCAATATATATATGGAATGCATAGATCAAAATAAAATATGAAAAATGAAAAATATATATTCTCAATATTCTTTTAGCAAATAATTATAAATAACGTGCGTAGCACGTGCCAGCCGACTAGTAGTATAAAAATATGCAGCAGTCATAATACAAACTAGAGTATAATTGGACATTTCAAATACATTAATAGAATAGCACACTAATTCATTAAAGATAATAACAAAAATACATAGAAATGATTGAATTTATATGTCATTCATATTCAACAATACTAATCACATTAAAAACAGGTTATATATAATATATATATATATATAATCCATATTCAACAAACATCAATCTCAACGTTATATTCAACCTATTTAGTATAGAGATGTGATCAATAGCTTTAAAAATCAATAACAAATT
>JAPKLY010004366.1:0-14936 GCA_026898435.1 Prunella vulgaris
TTAACTTTCAACTCCATCAAATAATAATTAAATAAATAATAGTGTTATTCTAATTTCAAGTTATTATTTTTTTCAAATATGTTGCATTCCGTTCAATCTATTATGCTCAAGTTCAATTGTGTCAATAATATATTGAAAAACACCAAAATTAGATTTATATATATAAATTAGGTAGATTATTAATTGTATTACAACACTATTAATAAATAATTAAATAAATTTAGAGTTAAATGTTAACAAAAAATAAATTTTCTTATATAAATATGCTCGATATATAATTATTTTACAACTCTACTAATAAATTATTAAATAAATTTAGAGTTAAATGTTAACAAGTTCTTTATTTTTTTTTCTAGTTTAAATATTATAAATTATAAGTGAATTTTTTTAATTTAATGAGCATAATCAATTAATTTTTTTTTTTTTTTATATTTTATAAGTAATACAATTAGACAAAGTTATCATATTAACAAGTTCCAATTTTTCTTATGTAGTTCAAATAGTTCTATATTAGTTCCATTTTTGATAATCGAATTAACTTTCAACTCCATCAAATAATAATTAAATAAATAATAGTGTTAATCTAATTTCAAGTTATTATTTTTTCAAATTTATATATTCTTATCAAGTACAATTTTTTTTGGTATAGTTCAAATGCATTGTATATTAGTTCGATGATTTATATTCGAATTAACATTATCAGTTAATATTTATAATTTCCTTATTTTATTTTATAAGTAACATATTGATAGAAGGCTACCATATTTTTATAATGAATATATATTTAAAATTTTCAAAATTTAATTTACTTATATAAGTAAGGTAGATTATTAATTATTTTCCAAATGCATCAAATAATTATTAAATGAATTATAGAGTCAATTGTTACTATATTTTTTTTGTGATTTATATATTCTTAACAAGTTTTATATTTTTAGTTCTAGTTCAAATATATTTCACATTAGTTCCAAATTAAATCCTGAATGAATATAGTCAATTAATATTTATAATTTCCTTCTTTTAATTGTAGATGATATATTGGACAATGATATTTATCTTCTGTCTAATCAATATATTGAAAATGTCCAAAACTTAATTTACTTTTATAAATAAGGTATATTATTATATATTTTACAACTCTATTAAATAAATTATTAAATAAATTTAGAGTTAAATGTTAACAAGTTCTTTCATGTTTTTTTTTCTAGTTTAAATATTCTAAATTATAAGTGAATTTTTTTAATTTAATGAACATAATCAATTAATATTAATATTTTTTTATATTTTATAATTTAATGAACATAATACAATTAGACAAAGTTACCATATTAACAAGTTCCAATTTTTTTAATGTAGTTCAAATAGTTTTAAATTAGTTCCATTTTTTATAATCGAATTAACTTTCAACTCCATCAAAAATTTCAAAATTTAATTTACTTATATAAGTAAGGTAGATTATTAATTATGTTCCAAATGCATCAAATAATAATTAAATGAATTATAGAGTCAATTTATTTTACAACTCTATCAAATAAGGTATATTATTCTTTATTTTACAACTCTATCAAATAAATAATTGCATAAGAAAATAATTATTTGTTAGTATATTTTATTACATATTATACATTATTTACAAGTTCAATATTTATAGTCCTGGTTCAAAGTTATTATTATATTTATATTAGATATTATATATTCTTAACAAGTTCAATATTTTTAGTTCTTGTGCAAATTTGTTGTGGATTTTATATTTTTATAATGAACATATATGTAAAATTTTCAAAATTTAATTTACTTATATAAGTAAGGTAGATTATTAATTATTTTCCAAATGCATCAAATAATAATTAAATGAATTATAGAGTCAATTGTTACTATATTTTTTTTGTGATTTATATATTCTTAACAAGTTTTATATTTTTAGTTCTAGTTCAAATATATTTCACATTAGTTCCAAATTAAATCCTGAATGAATATAGTCAATTAACAAGTTCTTCATGTTTTTTTTTCTAGTTTACATATTATAAATTATAAGTGATTTTTTTTAATTTAATGTACATAATCAATTAATATTAATATTTTTTTTATATTTTATAATTTAATGAACATAATACAATTAGACAAACTTACCATATTAACAAGTTCCAATTTTTTTAATGTAGTTCAAATAATTGTAAATTAGTTCCATTTTTTATAATCGAATTAACTTTCAACTCCATCAAATAATAATTAAATAAATAATAGTGTTAATCTAATTTCAAGTTATTATTTATTCAAATTTATATTTTCTTATCAATTACAAATTTTTTGGTATAGTTCCAATGTGTTGTATATTTGTTCGATGATTTATATTCGAATTAACATAATCAGTTAATATTTATAATTTCCTTATTTTATTTTATGATTAATATATTGAGTTATGGCTACCATATTTTTTTAAATAAATATATATTTAAAATTTTCAAAATTTAATTTACTTATATAAGTAAGGTAGATTATTAATTATGTTCCAAATGTATCAAATAATAATTAAATGAATTATAGAGTCAATTTATTTTACAACTCTATCAAATAAGGTATATTATTATTTATTTTACAACTCTATCAAATAATTTTATTACATATTATACATTATTTACAAGTTCAATATTTATAGTCCTGGTTCAAAGTTATTATTAAATTTATATTAGATATTATATATTCTTAACAAGTTCAATATTTTTAGTTCTTGTGCAAATTTGTTGTGGAATTATGACCAACAATTTCCACAATAATAAAATCAATTAATATTAATAATATCATATTTTTTTATATTATAAGTATTAATAATATGATAATGTTACTATATTCGTACATTCTAAATTTTTTAAGAATATGATAATGTTACCAGATTTTAATAATATGATAATACCATTTTTTAAGAACACAAAAACTACAAAACTGGGTCCAGCCCATAATTTATAAATCTATCAGTACATGTTTATAAATTAGGCCCATTTGAGAATTTTCAAATCTATTTTCTTATTTTGGCCCATCGGATATATTTTTAAAGTTTAATAAGCTAAAAAATTGGGTCCACCTCAATAAATAAATAAATTTCTGCTCAAGTAACAAAAAATTTCTAAGTTGTGGGTGTTTGGCTGTCTTAATCCATGTATAAGTAACAATAATCCAATAAACGAACAATCCAAGCAATAAATTCAAAGCTAGTAAAAACGAAGATTCATTACATAATTATATGGTCATACCTACAGTGTGGATGTTAAATACATAAACATTCCACGTGTACAAAATGATCCAAACAATGTCTGAAACTTCCATTTTGCATCTTATATCTGGTACTTTCCAAACTCGTTCCAGATATTTCAAAAGATTTATAATTTATCTAATAACTTACATTCCCACAAGTCTATAATAACAAATATAGTAATCCCCCCATTAATGTAATATCAACCATATTGGCTCCAAGAAGTTCATCAATTAGCTACAAAAATAACAGGGGTCTGGGTCATTATCAGCACAATGACAGAGATTCAACACAAGGAAAAACATTGGATGCCACATTCACTATTTGCTCTCCAGCCCATCCTTCAAACACCTGTCTCTTCATATCCCAACAACAAAATGTCCCTAATGGATTAACCCTGAACACAATTTTTGACCCTTTCTGGTTCCACTAAAAACAGAGGTTGGAAACTTACCACCCTGAACACATTCCTAATGGCTATATCAAGCACTACAGAGTGCTTCACCCATGATTTATCATCATCATATTTATCTAAGAGCCACATTTCCACTGGTGTATCAGGTGTGTAGAAAGTAGTCATAACAAGCAATTTTTCACAGTTAAGCGCAGCCAATGTTAAATGACTATGATCTCTGTGTACTCCAGAAGGAAGTTTAATTAAATGGTAAGATTCATCAACAAGCTTAAATGCCACAATATGATCAGAATACATCAACCAATGCACACATGAACATGCATATACACCAGGAGATGTAACAATATGAGAGTGAGGGAACTCACCCAAATTTCTCCATGTGTTTGTGCTTTTTGAATACACCTTTATCTCTGTGTGCCATTCTTTAAAGTGAAACATGGTCACCCTCACCACCTGATAATCCTCTTCTTTTGGATTAAATCCAAGAGCAAAGACCACACTTGCAGTGTTGATTCTTTCAGGGAAGGAAATGATTTCGTCCGGAATCGCGAATCTGCTCGTTGTTGTTGGGTTAATAATGAAAAGTTCATCATCCAGATTAGCTTCCAGTACTAACGATCCACATTGCCCAATATATTCAGAATTTCTCATTCCCGAATATAGTACCCTTCGACTTATTTTTCGTCCTCCCAAAGTTACAAAACATTGAAGAGGAATAAAACAGTGCTCTTTTTGTAGTAGAGTTCGAACCTTATTTTGCAGAGTCATCCTCCTCCAATGCCTCAAAATGAATTTTTTCTCAAAAATCTTTTGATTCCAGTTTTTTGACAACATTTTACATCTTGTGATCGCTTTCGTCGGCAACCTCTCGAATATTTCTTCAACGAGTTCATCAGGGAGTTGATTTCGGATCTCCATTTTTTCATTTCTTGGAGCCATTTATTTGGGTACTGCAGAAATAGAGAGGTTTTTCTGTTCTAAAGGTGTTAATATGATTTGACAGAAGCAAAGTAATTGAGTGTTGAAGGAAGGTGTTGTTTGGCTGTGCGTGCAAAATTTCCCGGGTGATATTTCGGTCAAATCAATTTGTGGTGAAAAGTCCTAATTTGGCAGGAACTCTGCATTATAGTCGATTAGATTTTATTTTTGCAAAAAGAGTTCAATTTAAAATGTTACCCAATATTTAAGGGGTTATTAAGTCAAGCAGTGCTATTTATTTCCAATAAAAGGAATCTGTAATCTTCAATTTGGAGTTCATATATACTATTTAAGTGTTAATTTCTTAAGGGTTATCTTAAATCATTTATTTATATATCATTTAATTAGAATTTAATAATGCTAAAAAAATAAATATATAAATTTTGTAATTCCTCAATTAATATATTAACAGTTTTTTAATTGATCATATTTACATTTAATTTTTTCTCTATAAATTTGATGGCTATAATTTTTATGTAAGTGGAAGTAATTAGCATTTATAAGTGTGCTACAGCAAAAGGAAAAGAAAAAATAAAAAGTACCTCTAAAGCTAGTACTGTAACCATTTTTTTTTAAAAATAATTACAATTCATTGGGAAGAATAATCGTACTATTTGGATGATCAAAGTAATTCTCATTTAAATCTTAATTTTTGGTGTCATTTGCAATAATACTTTCTTCGGTTATTGGAGTAAATTGTTGTAAGTTTTGTATTGGTATGTTTTTCAAAAAGGAAAAGAAAAAATAGAAAGTAGCACTAAAGCTAGTCCTCCTACCATTTATTTTGACAATAATTACAATTCATTTGGGAAGAATAATCGTTCTACACGGATACTGAATGTAAATGTCATCAAATTCAAAATTTGATGAGATTTATTTGCAAGAGAATTCTTTCTTAGGTGAGCTCTCTGTTGAAAGGATAAATCCTTCGGTTTTTGAAGTAAATTTCTGTCTGCATTTTTATATTTGTGGTAATATTGTGGTATTTTACCGTAAATTTATACGAGGTTATTATGTGTTATTTTAGGCGAGTTCAATAATTTGAAGGATTATTATGGACCTAAAAACCTAATTTCATATTATGTTTCTCTCAGTTGACATTGAAACCATTTATTTTTAACAATAACTACAATTTCTTTAGAAAGAATAATCGTACTACTTGGATACTGTAAGTAATTAGCATTTATAAGTGTGCTACAGAAAAAGAAAAGTAAAAATAAAAGTAGCTCTAAAGCTACTACTGTAACCATTTATTTTTTAAATTATTACAACTCCTTTGGGAAGAATAATCGTACTGCTTGGATACTGAAAGTAATTTTCTTCAAAATCCTAATTTTGGGTGTCATTTGCAAGAGAATTCTTTCTTTGTTGAGCTCTTTGTGGAAAAGATAAATCATGCGATTGTTGGAGTAAATGTTTCCTTGCATGCGATTTACGGTGGTATTATTCTGGTATTTTATAATGTCATTTGAAACAATTTTGTTTCAAAAAAATTTGCTTCTCAATTTTCTTATAATAAATAATTGATAAAACAAATTTGGAGTTGTGTGTCTTATACTTCTACATAACAAAATTGTTAGATCCAAATAACTTACTAATAAGAATGAAATTTAATACTTATTTTTATGAGAAAAAATATTCAAATTGTTAGTGTTATTTACGTTTAGACGATCATCTGACCACATTTATAAAATATTCAAATTGTTACATTTAATACTCCACTAATAAGTTTCTGAACTCTACTATTTCACCGATAATGAAAACCTAATGATAACTCTTGTATAAAACAATAAAAAAAAATTAAGAATCTGAATTGATTAATTTTAATTTTTTAATTTTAAATGCGATTCTACCGTAAATGTATTCGAGGTGTTGATTATACTTTAATTGACAAAAGTTTAACATAAAAAGTGTGTGTTTTTATGAAGGTGGTATTATGTGTTATTTTATTAGAGGTCATTAATTCGAATGCAAAACCTGGACTGAAGAACCAATTTGTTGTTATGTTTCTATATGATGATCGTTTACACATTTCTAATCATTTTCTATTAACAGTGTCTTAAAGAATCACCCCTATGTATACAAATCTCTAAATTATATACAAATCTCTAACATATATATATAAGCAGTGGACAAATGTTTCTCCATAAAAGAGGTGTTCCATTTAGTCATTTACAACTCATAAGTAACTACATAAAATTAGTCTTGTACATTAGTTTAACAAACAACATCACATCTAGGTTGTTCATCTCATCATCAACTCTAGTTTATCCTCTGGCACAATCAGAAATTTTAGCAATTACATGATAATAAACACCTCTAGGAAAACCAGCCTGACACACCATTTACACCCATTCATTTTTGTTCTTCTATATTCAGAAAGTCTAAAAACCATTTAACCATCTTTGCACGGTACTTGGCAGACATATTATGGGGGAACTTAGAACAATTGCTGGACTGATTTAGAAGTGTGTTCTCAATGTTGTAACACATTACTACTCCGCAATCCACAGAATCAGGCTCCTGCTCAGCACACATGGGAACAATCAGTTTCTTTGCTCCATGTTTCAGAAATGGATGTGTAGGATTCTTTTTTGTGAAGACCTCTTTGAGTTTTTCTTCTACATATGCTACCTATATTGAACAAGCAGATTACTTAGTTACAATGCATATATTCTTTGAAAATATAATCTAAACAAATCGAATTGGTTGATATAAAAAAAAAATATATATATAATAGAATAACAGTTATTACCACTGTCATTGAACGTTCAAAATGCACATCTTTTCCCCTTCGTGGACGCATTGAGTTGAAGAAATTCCATTCACAGTTTTTGACATCAAATCGTAACAATGTCCAGTGATCACCCGAAGATCTTGCGGAACGTCCAACATTTCTTGTTAACAGGGGAAACAGTAGTGTATTATCATCCCCAACTTCTCGGATCCTTTTATCAAGCAGCTCGTCAATTGTACCAATTGAATAACTACCCCTATCATTCACAAAATCCTACAAATATGAAAAAATCAATTAAATACTAAAAAATATTCTGATCATACAGGACTCTATATTGAAATACCAAAATTTAATTCATCATTTAAAGACTCACCCAACAACAGGATGTTAATACAATACACCCTTTGATGCTCTCCTCATCTTTGTACATTTGTAAGTCAGTCCATCCATCAACAGCCTAATGCCAAAAAATTACACAATTTTAATATATAACAGTTATGTATGTAACCTTATAACAAAAATTTTTGGAGGATAGAATTACCGGAGAAGAGACTCTTTCATGATTAACCAATGCTAGAATGTCTTTTAAAGTAACATCTCCAAGAGGCCCATTGTACTTCCAGCACATTGCACTAAACATGGAAATAATATAGTTAGTACTGCAGTTTAATGTATACCATTTAAATGATTTTAAAACTAATATATTATATATAAATGGATTTATATACCTTTCACCATGATCACCCCACAAACCAGCAATCATATCTTGTATATCTTTTGTCAGATGTTTAATTGCACCCTTTGTTTTGTCCCACTTGAAATCTAACCCAAATACTCCTTTGCGTTTAAAAACCCTTTTTTGAACTGCAAGTTCATCTGGACTGAAAACAACTTGTCGTCTGTCATCATTTGTTGTACGTCCTTTGACCCTTATTATCATTGATGTTGGACTCGGATAGTTTCGTTTCTTATGTCTATTTTCTAACTGACTATCATCTCCTGGTGTTGCTACCTCAACATCGTCAAGATTAAACAGAACTATCTCAAGATTTTTCCTAGTATCAACATTATCCAACTCATAGTAAATGATCCCTTTTCCCTTGTCTTGTCCACTAGATGTAAGCTTCTGCTCAATCACCTCAATTTCTCTTAACTGTTCAGTTGTAATAGTTCCCCAGTCGTCGTTATCCATTACTTCTTGTGAATTGTTGGCCATAAGAATTTCATTGTGTTTTCCATCCTTTTCAATTTCCTTTTTACATTCCACCTTTCCTGGCACCTTTCCTTTCATACCTTTTACTTCCAACAATAGTTTTGAAATTTCAGATTCTTGCTCTAGCTTTAGTTCCTCAATTTTTGCTCTCATTTCAACAATTTCTTTCCGGAGAGCTTCAATATCTGCATCCTTGCATAAATTCTGCTTTCTTATAAAATCAAGTTCAGACTTCAATTTTTCCCCACTCTTGATCAATCCTTGAATTGTAGCTGTAATCTTCTTTCGCTCATTGCTCATTTCAGTTCTTGCATTTGTCAATTCATCTTTTAAACTCTGCACATTTTCCTCCTTTTGTGTCACAAGTTTTCTCTTTTCTTCCAACTGATTCATCAAACTCTCGTTTTCAATAATGAGTCTGCTCTTGTCTTCTTTCAACTGATCAATATTGTCAGGCTGCAATTCTCGATCATCATTATCCATGAACCCAAAACTAAATGATGGTGGTTCCAAATCATTGAAAGTAGCAGGGCACATCAGCTCATTTTGAATTCTCCCAGACAGTTCCTCATTGTTTTGTGGTCTATGGACACCTCGCTCTTTTGTAACATCACTTTCTTTGGTTTGATCTGCAACTTGAGCCACACATGCACTCTTACCTACACTTTTTTCTGTGAGACATATATTTGTCTCAACATGCACTGGTATGTCATAAAGCACTTCAGCAGTTGGTGTTTCAGACATTAGTGTAGCCTGTTTTGTACTTGATTCTGCACTTGTACCAGGCTTTTCACGCTCACTATCCAAATTTTCATGAAAATGAAGTAATTTTTTTTGTTCACTGTTTGGCTCAGTCGGTTCCAAGATCACCTATAAGCTAATTTAATGTGTTAATGTTATAGAATATAATGCAGTTTATACAGTTAATAATACTTGCATTAAAAAAAAGACTTACACTATCTTTTCTCAATCTAACCAAGTTCACCTTCCCCAATCTGTGACTCAACTGCTTCAAATCCCATCTTAAGAATCGTGGGAAAGCCTCAATGTTTGATGGTGCAATTAAACAAGTATGTTCACATAACCAATACTGCCAAAAAAGATGGTTAATAAGTTAGTAAATTATGTAATAGACAACCATAATGTGCATAAACCACACTGTTGTAAGTAATACGTACCGGAAGTAGCATTGCACAACCACCTATTATCAAATTATTGCAAGATCTCACTTGTGAGAGTAGGTAATCAGCAATGTACTTACTCCAATTATAAATCCTTAGCCTTGATAGATCTTCCAAATATACAGTTAGATGAATAGACATTGATCCATTTTGTCCGGGTGCCAACAAAGATGCTAGTAGATAGCAGTGTGTCAGCCTAAAAACATCTCCAATACTTAAATCATCAGCCATGTCTACTGTAACTTTCAACTTTTCATATATAAAATGCTTATATAAAAAAAAATTCCTTTTCTTGCTCTCATTTCATTAGAAAAGCACCTCTCAATCCACTTTGGCATCATATACTCTTTCTCTGATATTGGTATAGAAACTGTTCCACCAACAATACCAAACACAAGCTGGACATCCAAACTGTTTATTCTAAGTTCATTATCACCAATGAGGAAACACTCCTTATAAACATCAAATGTTCTTAAAATATCTTGTATATCACCTTCAGCTTTGTTACATTTGCTCTTGCAGCTTTCATGATCAGCCTTTAATAACGCATCAATTAGCAACCAAAAAGGGCTTTCTTTCATATTCTCAATATGTACCTCTTTGAATGCAATTCCTTTTGCACTTTTTAGATTGCTCCTGTAGTATGTTGTGTTAGGCTTAACTTCTGCATGTCCTGGAAGTTTGAAATAATGCATTTAATATCACTAATTTGAAAATTTATTACAAGCAACAACGATTTTGTGAAATGCTATTAATAATATGGCTTAAACAACTCACTGAAAGGATTGCGTGGTTGAACTTCTTTCACCTTATGAACACCTGTACATTTCAAATATACATATTATTCAAATACTTGTCAAAGTTGTTTATATCTCAAAGAAACATGAAATTGTCAATTTTACAAGTTTATTATTTGTACTGATTTCAATAATGATATGTAGTGGATATATATTTACCATTCTTTTTAGTTCAACGATGACGTCTCCTTGTGCACACCTTCTGCTTACAACTGCATTGTTCACAACTACCCTGTATCTCTTCTGCATGAAGCCAAATACAAAATAGTCGATAATAAGCACAAATAAAATTCACCTATATGAACAAATCATTACCCAAATACAATAAAAACTTATAATATGTATAACCTTCAGAACATGACTCTGAATTATAGTCCATTCTTCTTCCTCTTTTAGCAACATGTTGGATGTCTTGTTCGCTACTTTCTGCAGTGACAGTATTTAACATTGAAAAAATACACAATTCCCAACTTTTACAGTAAAAATAATGTTTAGTAAAATACATACCATCGCTGTCTGAATCTGATACATATTCATGCCTTTTACAATTACCATGATTGCAATGCCCTTGCTGCAAGTTTTCATTTCCATCTAGATAAACACAATTATTAGTTAAATTCAAATTAGAAAAATAATACTATGGAAACTCATACTGGACCAAACATATCATTACCTGAATTAGAACTGCCATTGTAATCTGATAACTTCCTTTTCCCTAGGTTAAAACAAACAAATTTAATTACAAGAACCTACAAATAATTACTTTCAATTACAAGCAATAATTTTTTTTAAATCTCTGAATACTTTCTTTTATCATCTGTTTAATCATTATCCGAAATGTTTTTAATGATGATATACTGATGTTTGGTATTAAAATTTAAACATTCAAGAAAAACATACGGCTCTCATTGAAATATACTACAACATAAGAAATTAGACGAACACACTAACCTTTTCTCCGCATTTCCTTGTTATGCGTGTTATGACACCTTCTTGGGCGTTTTCTTGAATCTTGTCGTGGTGTCGATGTAATTTCCTTTGTTATCTTCCCATTAGGTTTAATCAACAGTAAACTCAGCTGCACATCAAAAAACAATAATATCAATAAATCATCGTTTCAGTAAAGAAAGTTCGAATTAGAATCCATGGCACAACTTACCCAAAAACTCCGCAACCCCTATATTACGATGATACCAAAAATCTTTCGGAATTTCTTCAACGATTCCAAATATTAAACCTCCCAACCAACCCTCTGCCGTGTAATTGAAGTTATATATTCAAAATTGAAACTCGTTCCATTTTTTTTTACTATTTGATGGAGTGAGATGAATGACGTGACTTGAAGGTGCAGCTTTGGCACTTGTCAGACGGCCTTTTGCAAATTTCAAATATAGGGGTAGAATTGGTATATATTGAAACTGTTTTGGTTGCACCCTAATTCAATTGATATTAGTGATCTAACACTAAAAGTTGTATACATAATGTACTCTATAACAATTAACCCAACTTTTTTTTTCGTATCTTTGTAACAGAAAATATATACTTCTGTCCATTGAAATTATACATATATTTTTGTACGTGGTTTAATAAAATGCATCTAGATATATTTTGTGATATTGTGAGATCCATATATGAGTAAAGTAATTTTTTTTTTAAAGTATATAGTTTTATGAGTAAGTCTCCTGTGCACCAGTTACACCGTGCAACTCTAGTTCATTTTTAAAAAGTTAAACAGTTTATAACTGAAAAGTTAAACAATTTATTACTGAAAAATATATCTTTCATAGTTTAACTTTTCAGTAATAAACTGTTTAACATTTCAGTTATAAACTGTTTAACTTTTTAAAAATGAACTTGAGTTGCACCGTGTAACTGGTGCATACAAGACTAATCCTATTTTTATATTAAACCACGTCAAAAAAAAAAAGTGCACATTTTCTAAAATTAGTTAAGAAAAACTAATGATGTTTATTGGTCTTGGTGTATTCTATACTAGTGTCAATAATTAAAATTATGTACTCCCTCCGTCCCATAATTGTTTTTACATTTTCCTTTTTCGTCCATCCCACAATTATTTTCACACCCTATAAATGGAAACTATTACTTTAACTTTTTCCTAACAATCCAACTAATCTCATTATTTTAATAATATAACTTTACACAATATTTTACTTTTCTTAAAAGTTGTGTCATTCACCTGTATGGGACTGAGGGAGTATAATTTTAACATTATAAAATGATGTGGTATGTATTCAGATCAATTAACTCATGCAATCAATGAAGCAAGAAAAAAATAGAAACAGTAAAAGTTACCAAAGTGGACTCAGATAAAAGGACACTGTGGACTTGTTAGTACACATGGGTCACTGTTGACTTCATTATTACCATCTCAAAAAAAAAATTACCGGATGCAACATTTTTACCGATTAAAATTATTACTGCATGGATGCTCTATTTATACTTTCATTCTCCAATGTGTTTCCTTCCTTCAATATTTCACCTCATATTTCAATCCTTTTATCATTATAATTTTTTTACAACATCAAATCAAATTGCAGCTTCAAAATTTTATTCTTTTACAATCTTTTGAGGAGCGGCAATTTTCACCGGAAAAGTCTAATAGCACCAGTAAGGTTAAAGGTTAATTAATTTTATATAGTAATTATATTTTTAGTGCTTTAGTTTAATTTTGTCAGTGCAAGTTTAGTTCTTTAATTTTATTTTGTACAAATTGCATGTATTAGGAGTTTTTTTTTTTTTTTTTTTTTACATATTTGCATGTTATTTTGTAAACAAGATTTAGCATCATGTTTATTTTTTAAAATAAAAATTTTAAATATTTGACAAAATATATAGGAGATTGAGAAATATTAAAAGAATTTATTATCAAAAGATGCACTGAATTTCGTATGTTTCATATATGTTTTATTAACAAATTGCGGTAAAGATTGCCTAAAAAAACAAATTGCGGTAAAGATAATGACACCAATTTCTTTAATATTTTTTCTTTATTTAATATTTCTTATTATTTGTTGAAATTAATTACATGCATGCTTCTAAATTCACCATTTAGCTAACAAAATTTCATGCATGTTTCTGAATTCATCTTTCAATATGTCTGGTATATAATCGTATAAGTGATTTTATATATTATAATTTACTTTTTAAATTTTTTAAAACCATACCAAAATATTTAGCATGGTAAATAGTTGCTCAAACTCAAATTATTATTTGCTAATAATTTTTTTTTCATTCTTAGTTTTTTTATCATACATGATATCAAAGAAAAAGGGAAGTGGGAAGGCAAAGCAATAGCAAGGGGAAAGTTCTTTTTGTCCAGTGCCCTCAACTCATTTAGAAAGTAGTACATTGTTAGCTCAACAATATATGTATGGATTATTATTCGCTCAAGATGCTAGATTTTTCGTTAGAGGTACATTTACTGATCTATGCAGTGAATATAGTTTAATATTGTCTTCTTTTGAAAATAATTTTCATATGGACAACATGAACAATAATAATTATATATTAAAAAATGGGGAATATGAAACCACACTAACCGATTGAATAAATAATATAAGAGCAAATATTTGGTGTAAAACTTGTGATAACTATGTTAGTTATATGAACAACAATGAGAATTGTTATTCCGCAATGGAACCTCAGTAGACCGACACGAGAATGTTAACAAATAATTAGAGGTCTACTTGAAGCCGCTAATAGTTACCACCAAATAGGTTCTCATGGAAATTTGAGAAGGACTAATAACTACCTTCTACATAGTGATACTGAAATGTCCATGGACGAAGTTATAACAAATAACAGTAGACAAGTGAGGTTAATCAACCCAAACCCATATAATGCTAGCCAAGAAGGTGATATGAGAGATGTCTCTAATGTTATTTTTGAAAAAATTTTGGTAGGTATATTACTTTCATAAATATCTGTGGAAGTGATTTACCTACCAAATTTTTTTCAAAAATAACATAGGCGACATCTCTCATATCACCTTCTTGGCTAGCATTATATAGGTTTGGGTTGATTAATCTTATTTGTCTACTGTTATTTGTTACTCCACCCATGGACATTTCGGTATCACTATGTAGAAGGTAGTTGCTAGTCCTTCTCAAATTTTCATGAGGACCTGTTAGGTGGTAACTATTAACGGCTTCAAGTAGACCTCTAATTACTTGTTGACATTCTCGTGTAGGTTTACTGAGGTTCCATTGCGGAATAATAATTCCCATTGTTATTCTTATAACAAACATAGTTATTACAAGTTTCACGCCAAATATTTGCTCTTGTATTATTTATCCAATGAGTTAATGTGGTTTCATATTACTTATTTCTTAATATATAAATATATAT
>JAPKLY010004367.1:0-14926 GCA_026898435.1 Prunella vulgaris
ACTTACACACTTCAAGAGTACTACTCTCTTACAAATTGCCAATGCTACAATCGCAATTGACTTCTCACAGCTTCTATAAAGCTTTTACAAATAGTAAATATGAATGGGGTTTTTGAGTGCAAGTGATAATTCTGACAGAGTTTCGGCTAGCTTAATATGAATGTAAATCCGATACTGAAATTATCACTATTACTCTAATTTATAGGGTCAAATAACTACCCGTTGGGATGGACTAGAAATCTGAGATCCTATAATCTCGTATTCAATCAATCGTTGTGATTGATTGAGTCTCCATCTTGATTCCCATCAATCTTCGCGATCTACAATCAATCAAGTTTGTCCCCTTGATTGATTGATCTTCTATTCTGGGAATCTTTCTTCTATGTCGCAAGTCAACCCTTAAAATGATTCCGAAGAATCTGGGCCGAGCACAAGACCTCAGCTGATCTGTCTCCTCAGCTGGTGTACCAGTCTGCTGATACTTGGACCTCAGCTGATGTGCAAGTCTGCTGGTGTGCACCTCAGCTGGTCTTCTTGACTTCGTCTGAATATGTCTTTTATCCATGGTCTTTGTCTTGTCTGCGACGTGCTCTCAGCTGATCAGCTGATCTACTGATGTCAGCTGATCTGTCTCTTCTGGTATCAGCTAAACTGACTCTTCTGATATCAGTTGATGTTAACTCCTCTGATGATCTGCTCTTGATACTCCAGTGTCAGCTGCTCAAATCTTCTGTCCTCTGAGATCGGCTAAGTCCTCAAGGTCTCAGCTGGTCTTCTTCTCTATGATAGCTTCGGATCTTCTAGGCAGCAAGGTAGATTCCCCTTCACTCGAACCTATCTAATCCTAACTACTAATCAGCTGACTAACAGGTTCAGCTGGTCTATTACAAACTGATTGGTTTATTATATCATCAAAACATCTAACACAGATATCCTAACACTCCTTATGAAATGTACAAAGGTAAAACTCCTAATCTTTCCTCTGTACGTATTTTTGGGTGTAGGTGTTTCATCCATGACAATAGAAAGACTAAGTTAAAGACTTTTAATGCTAAGGTTGCTGAAGGAATATTCTTAGGATATTCTGGAAGTAGCAAAGCCTATGAAGTCTTTAATAAAGTCTCTCTCTGTGTGGAGGAAACACCCCATGTTGTATTTGATGAATCTATTCATGAGTACAGTAAGGAGAAGATAGCAGAAGAGGTGGATCAGCTGAATCTGTTAGACAAGCCAGATTTGATTAAGGTAGTGGTACCTAGGATAGAATCGGATTCAGATTCAGATGATGAGCCCAAGTCAGCTGATAAGCTCTCATCAGCACCAGATGATGGCACATTGACTCCTGACACTAACCAAGGGGGAATATCGGACAAGACCCAAGAGGAGCAGACCATGGTACCTTAGAGGGGCAAGAAGAAGTTGTCTGATTTCCCAGCTGAGCAGATTTTAGGAGATCCAAGTGTGGGTGTTCAGACCAAAAGAAAGATAAACTTGGGTGCTCAGTTCAGCTGTTATGTGTCTCTGATAGAACCTAAGAATATCCATGAAGCTCTTGAAGATCCAAACTGGAATGTAGCTATGCAAGAGGAGCTAAACCAGTTTGCAAGACAAGAAGTTTGGACCCCAAACATCAGAAGGTCATAGGCACTAAGTGGGTCTTTAAGAACAAAAAGGATGAAGAGGTTTATGTGGAAAAGGTTTATGTGGAAAAGCCACCAGGATTTGAGATTGGGAACAAGGTTTATAGGTTGCAGAAGGCTTTATATGGACTAAAGCAGGCACCTAGAGCTTGGTATGATACTCTATCACAGTTCCTACTGGATAGTGGATTCAGCAAAGGAAAGATAGACAAAACCTTGTTCAGAAAAGAAGATGGAGATGATATCCTCTTAGTGCAGATCTATGTGGATGATATCATCTTTAGCTCCCCCAACAAGCAGATGTATGATCAGTTTAGCAAGCTGATGACTAGCAAGTTCGAAATGTCCATGATGGGAGAGATGACCTACTTCCTTGGAGTGCAGGTGAAGTAAATGTCCAATGGAACTTTTATCAGCCAAGCTAAGTATGCCAAGAATCTTATAGAAAAGTTTGGAAACAGTAGCAGCAAAGAAGCTAAGATTCCAATGATGGCAAACTTTAGCATGGATCCAGATGAGGCTGGTGAGAAAGTGGATCAGACACAATATAGAGGACTTATTGGTTCTCTGCTGTATCTCACTGCCAGCAGACCTGACATCAGTTTTGCAGTAGGAGTGTGTGCAACATTTCGGGCCAATCCCAAGAAATCTCATCTGGAAGCAGCTAAGAAGATTGTGAAGTATTTGAAGGGTACTTCCAATCTAGGCCTCTGGTACCCTGCAGATGATAATCTTCAGCTGAGTGGGTATTCAGGCTCTGACTATGGAGGGTGCAAGATTGATAGGAAATCGACTTCTGGCACATGTCAGTTTCTGGGAAGTAAGCCGATATCTTTGTTCTCCAAGAAGCAAACTTCAGTAGCTACTTCCACAACAGAGGCAGTGTACATGGCTACTGGTAGTTGCTGCTCTGGATTAGACAACAGCTGAGGGACTACCATGTGATCACAGAAGAGATACCCATCTTCTGTGATAGCACAAGTGCAATAGCCATTACTCAGAACCCAGTTCTTCATACCAGATGTAAGCATGTGGACATAAGACACAATTTTCTTCGAGATCATGCTGAGAAAGGAGACATCAGGATGGATAAGATTCACACAGAGAAGCAAAGAGCAGATGTTCTTACCAAACCATTAGCAGAGGTAAGATTCAGAAATTTAGTAGCAGAGTTAGGAATGATAGATGGAGAAGTAGTTCTTTAGAAAGAAAGGATTGAGTTGTCAGGGTGGTCAGCTGATATCCAGCTGAGGCATAGTCTGCTGAAGTAATCAGCTGATCTTCACATCAGCTGATCTGGTATGTCCTCTTACTTTTTCTTGTCTTTTCTCTGTCTTGTTATTTCTAACTTGATACAGGTATAAGTCATGAGAGTTAGACAAGACCATTTCGCTTCAGCTAATCCATGTCAGCTGACATTAAAGATCCAGATGAGCAGAAAAGATTTTCATGAGGATCACTCTTATCAGCTGACCCTGCTACGTCAGCATTTTGATAAGTATTTCTATAATCTTCGATGTCTGTTTTGAATTTTTTTTAAATCTTTTCTAAAATTAATAAATCCCTAATTTCTAAAATTATTTTAGAAAATTGGCTATCAAATCTTTTCTCTTACGAAAATTCGAGGATTTATTACTTTTTCCAAAATAAAGTGTCAGTGGTAATTAATTTCTCACCGCCCAAAATTTCATCACTAAAGTTTTTCATCATTACCTTTTTCCAAAAGGTGGAACTTTTGGAGGCCAAAACCTTTTCGAAAACCTGACACTTACGCATCACCCCCAACACTCTCAAAGGTCATCTAATCTGGACCTTTGATTTGTGTGATGCAATATACAAATCTACGATCAAAATTGATCGGTTTTATTTTTGGAAAAACTGCTCATCTTCCTCGATTCATATAAATACCCTTTAAACTTCTTTCTGAAAATTTTTCTGCCACGAAATGTCTATCGTCTCTGTTCTCGTGTCTGCATATTTTTTTTTCTCTGTGAAATTAACCCTTGTGTTGAAGCCATGGATCACAAAGCTTTGAAGAAGATGTTCAAGAGAATGATGTATGCCGAAATGTGTGTTGATTATAGCACAACAAAGGTTCCAGAGATTCTAGAAATACTAAATTTTCTCCAACATCATAATCTCGGGACCTTCATCTCCATGACGCCCCCAGATAACCAGACGCTAAACTTCTATTCCTTCCAGTTTCTACTCAAAGCCCAGTTTAGCCCTAACTCTATTGGGTCTTTGGTTGATGGGAAATCGGTCGTTTTGTCCAAGAATGTTGCGGCAAAGCTCTTTAGTTTATCAGCCTCTGGTGTCCAACCTCACACATATAAGGAGGCAGATTATCTGACTACCTTCAAGATTATGGCGAGAAAGAGTCATCAGGACACAACCACAAATCTTAAGAAGTATATGCTGAGGAGGAGGTTTAGATTTTTCATGGATGTTGTGAACAAGGTAATTCTTGCTGAACAGGGAAGTTTGGACGCCCTTACCAAACTTTGACTAAGTGTCGCTCGGACGATATTGGATGGGGTTCAAGCCAACTGGGTGAGTCTACTATGGTTTCGCTTGGAGCAGGAGTCCAAGAGATGTGCTGCTGAAATGGTGAACGGACAGCAGGTCTACAAGTTCACCTCAAAATGCTCTATGGCTACCAAGATTACAATTATCTTGAATTATTTGATGCCAGGACATAGGTGGGATAAAGAATGGGTTGTTAAGTACTACCATACTAAGTTTCTGAGGGGAAGCAATTTAGATGTAATTGGGCCAGCTGATTCAGATTCGGCAGCTGACCCAGCAGCTATTGCACCAGGGCCTTCTGCTGATTCTGGTAAAAAGCAGAAGAGGAAGGCTTCAAAGCCTGCTGGAGGGAGTAGGAAGAAGAAGTCAAAAAGGGACACTACTCCAGTTCAAAGGAAACTTTCCTTTGACTCAGATGATGATGATGATACTGCCCCTCTGAGCAGTCTGAAGGAGAAGAAATCTTCAGCAGAAAAGAATACTCTGCTGGTTGATGAGTCCCCTGATGCAGAAGAGGAACAAGCAGAGGAAGAATCAGCTGAGGAAGTTGGTTCAGGGGAAGAGTCTAAGTCTGGTTCTGATGAAGAAGAGGAGGAGTCAGCAGAAGAGGAATCAGCAGAACCATCGGTTGCTGAGACAGAGGTTGTTCATTCCTATGAAGAGGCACCATCAGCAGATACACCTTTAGCCGCCGATCCAATCAGGTCAGCTCAACCCACTCCTTCATCTGATACCCCACACTCACTTCTACCTTCCACATCGCCTCATGCATCCCCAGAAACCCAAACGTCTACACATTCCACACCTTCAGCTCACACCTCACCTTTAGAAATCCCAGCTGGCAATGAACCAGAGAAGATAGCTACCTCTGGTGAGCCTTCAGCTATTCCCAAACCCTCCTGAACCCAATGATCTAGAAACCCCTAACTCCCCCACTGAAATGTCTCAACAAGCACGTTTATCTCACCTTCGTTCAAAGGGGCCTCTTGAACGAGGGATGATCATTACTGCCCTAGCCCATATTTCCCTATACATCCCAGAACTCAACCTCTATCCTGCCTATCAAGATATCTTAGCTGATGGTCTCGCCTGGGCTAAAGCGAGAGAAGGTCCTGTTACTTTCTTTTTGCCGTCACTGAATGGGAGGAGATTCTGATGGATGCCTTGGAGGTTAAGGCACCATCCCAGCTGACAACTCCTGAAGGTCTTAGGAAGGTTGCACGTGCTTTGCTGCTTAAGGATGGGGTTGCACTGGATTGCCCGGAAATAATGATGTCTGAATTCATTCCTCCTGCAGCAAACCTTGAGATCAACCCTACTGACCAGGTGTCTCCTGATATCCTCAACAGTTTAAAAGAATATTTTGATGATCATATCAGGGAGGTCAAAGCCACTCTGCTGGCTGCCAAGTCTGCTGCTCCCTCGCTGATTGAACGACATGTCCATCAAGTGTTGTTGGATCATCGAAATAAGCTGAGAGATGCTATAGAGGACAGCCTATACGCCACAAGGAAGGAATTTTTCCACACTCTTCAGAAATTCAAAGAGACAGCCAAGGCATTCACTGATGATGCCTCTGTCGCCCTCTCTACTGAATCTGATATATTCAGGCTGGTGACTGAGAGACTCGAAAGATAAATTGCTGAGTGCAAAGATGGTCAGGAGGACCTTAAGACGGTTGTTGATACACTTCCCACTTCTCTACCCTCTTTCTCCATCATTGATGATATCAAAAAGGGGGAAGAGAAGAACTCAGCTGATATAGCTGCCCTACAAGCTGAGATGGCCTCTCTAAGAGCTCTGCTGGGGGACAATAATGGCGTTCTATCTGCTAGATTAGAGAACATAGAATATTACATCAATACAAGGAAGATTGCCCAGCAGAAGACTCAGGAGCTGAGAGATCAAAAGTTAGCTGAGGCTATGCAAAGGCAAGAGAAGGCTGTTGAAGCAAGGGAAAAACAGAAGCGGATCATGAATGTTGAGCTAGATGAGAAGTTGGCAAAAGAGTTGCAGCTTGCTGAGAAAGAAACTACTGAGGAGAGGAATAAGAGGCAGTAGAGAGAAATGAATGATCAACTAGAAAGAAGATATCAGAGGAGATTGAAGAAAGAAGGTAAACTACCTCAGTCTAAAGTGAAGAAGGGTGGAAGGTATGTTAGAGACCCCAATGATCCTCTGGTAGATGGTCCTATAGAGATGTTCTTCAAGGATATGTCATCTGATCAGATTGACATGTGGAAGACAATAAAGGCAAGAGCCTTTATCCAGTTCTATGTGCTCAGAGGAGAAGACACCAGAGGAGAAAGGGAAAAGAATGCTGAGTTCAGAGCATGGTTGGAGTAACATTTTCCTATCTTCTTTAAGGCTATCTCTGAAATTATGCTCAAAGTGGATGTACAGCCTGAGCTGCCAGAACTGGAATACTTTCCCACGCCAACTGATGTAAATGGTAATGTCAACTGGATAGAGATCCGAAAGATCTGGTTGCAGATGGTTACCAAGCTTCTTTCAACTCTTCCTAATACATCCACCCCTTCTCTGAAAGCAATTGAGAAGAAGTTTCTTGACTGGATGTAGCTGCCTATGGACAACAGAAAGTCTTTGGTGATGTAATAGGCCAGCTGAGTTAGCTGAGGTTAGGTGTTCTTATCTCTTGTAATTTCTATCTGATTAATGAAGTTTTATCTTTCCAGATAACTTCTTGTTATCAGTTGCTTTTTACTTTATGTCTAAAGGATCTTATCTAAAGATCTTCTTTTCTGTCCTATTTTAATCTTGATTTTGATTGAAAATGCATATCTGTTGAGATCAGCTGAGTTGGTTTTGATATCATCAAAAAGGGGGAATTTGTTAGGATATTCCTATTAGATGTTTTGATGATATAATAAACCAATCAGCTTGTAATAGGACCAGTTGAACCTGTTAGTCTGCTGATGAGTAGTTAGGATTAGATAGGTTTGAGTAAGGGGGAATTCACCTTGCTACCTAGAAGATCTGAAGCTATCGTAGAAAAAAAGACCAGCTAAGGCCTTGAGGACTTAGCCGATTTCAGTAGACAGAAGACTTAAGCAGCTGACACTGGAGTATCAAGAGTAGAATATCAGAAGAGACAGATCAGCTAATATCAGAAGAGACAGATCAGCTGATATTAGAAGATCAGCTGATCAGCTGAGCACGTCGCAGACAAGACAAGGACCAAGGATCAAGAGTTTCCAGACAAGGTTCAGAAGACCAGCTGAGGTGCACTCCAGCAGACTTGCACATCAGCTGAGGTCCAAGTATCACCAGACTGATACACCAGCTGAGGAGACAGATCAGCTTAAGTCATGTGCTATGCCCAGATTTTACGGAATCAATTCAAGGGTTGACCTGCGATAAAAGGAAGGAAGATTCCCAGAATAGAAGATCAATCAATCAAGGGGACAAACTTGATTGATTGTTAATCGTGAAGATTTTGGGGAATCAAGAAGGAGATTCAATCAATCTCAATGATTGATTGAATATGAGATTATAGGATCTCAGATTTCTAGTCCATCCCAACGGCTAGTTATTTGACCCTATAAATTAGAGTAACAGTGATAATTTCAGTTTCGGATTTACACGCACATTAAGCTTGCCGAAACTCTGTCAAAATCATTACTCGCACTCAATACCCTATATTCATACTAATTCTTTGTAAAGCTTTGTAGAAGCTGTGAGAAGTCGATTGCTACTGAAGCATTGACGATTTGTAAGAGAGTAGTACTCTCGAAGTGAGTGAGTGAGTAAAGTTAGTGGAGAGCCCCACAATTCCAGTTGGATTGTGGAGAGTGGAGTAGGACTTTTGTCCGAACCACTATAAATCCTTTGTGTCTCGCATCTTTATTTTCTGTTCTTTACTTGTGCACATCACCTAAAACTGGTTTTCTTTAAAAACATTTCCGCACAAACTTACACTGCGCATAACTTTCAAATTAAGACCATCTCAAGTAGTCTGGTGTGTTTGAAATAAGCCAAAAAATAGAAAAAGGTTTTGAATCCCTACAAGTCTATTCAACCCCCCCTTCTAGACTTGTTTAAGGGTATTCTTTTTCTAAAATCTGCCTTTGGGACCAACAAGTGGTATCAGAGCTGTGTGTCCAAAAGACCACAGCCTGAGAAAGCTTTTGGTGGTCACCTGGACAGATCCTTGAAAATTGTTTTAGGAAATCTTGTGTGCTTTTTATCTAACCACTTGCAGATATGGCTTGTGTTGGTCCCGAAACGAGTTAGATCAGTGTATGGGGGGGGATACACTGATGTCAGATTTTTCTGAAAGACTCAGAAAAATGCTCCAACGTACTCAGTCAGGAGTTCCTGAAGTACTCAGTATGCTGAATGTCCGCAGGGGCAGCAGGGACGGTTCAGTAACGAGTCAGATAAGCAGAGTAAGAGTAAAGTGCCCGGAGACTCAGTAGAGATAACAAACCTACTGATTGCCCGGAAGCGAGTCAGTTGGACAACTATCTCAGTGAGTCAAAGTACGTGCGGAAAGTGAGCCCTTAGATTCTACTCGTTTTAGTTTCTGAAAACGTTTTCTCTGAGTTGCTTAGTAAATAGGTGGTTAAGGCTGAGTGCACAGTATTCAGATTCAGGATGATTGATTCAGTCCTGAAGTTAAAACCAATGCAGTATGTTCAGTTTAACATGATGACATTTATGATCCTGAACAAAACAGTAAATCAGCACACAGGGGACTTTTTAACGTGGTTCGGAGATAACCAACTCCTACGTCCACGACCTGATTTAACAGGAAGCTATCCTCAAAACCCTGAGGATAGGTACTTGGGTTTTACGTGCCAAGGGACACGAATAGCCAACTTCCTCTCTTAGGAACTGACCCCTGGGCGTTTTACAAGTCCCAGTCCTTCTAACCAACCTATCTCACACTTTGAGAGGTTTGGTATTCTGGTTTCCAACTAAGATAGCTCTAGCAATACAAATCAGTGCTAAATATTAGAGCTATCGATCTAAGCAAATACAGAGCGAATCCTACTACAACACTAGGGAAATTTAATTGCAGAGTGTTGTTTATGATATGCTTTGTGTTCTTGGATTCTTGAGAGTTCTCTTGGAAATTTCCCGTTAACCTTGAATGGGTGCAAGGTTCTCCGTATTTATAGGCGAGATTCAAAATAGATCCGTTGGAGGAGATCAAATCAAATCTTTCCTATTTTAGGTAGATTGCAGGCTAGGAATACTGTTCGACCTACCCGCCATGCTTATTCTGGCAAGTTGTCACATCACCTGCAACCTTTTGAGACGCATTAAATGCCGCATTAAATGCTGCGCAGACTCTGTGCTTACGTGTTAAAAGATCATTGGCTCTCCGTTATAACGGCTAGTTGACCTTCAGACATTTATCCTTCCTCGTACATTCAATGCTCTGAGTCTCTTGTAATAACTCAGTCTGAACGTGTGCCTTAATGGAGTCTTACTGACATTCTTTTTGTCTCTTGTCCCATAGCATAAATAACCTTTCTTCTTTGGACTGACAAGATTCAGGTATTCTGAACCACAGCCTAAGTCAGGTCCTATGTGCATTCAGCACAGCCTGATAGGTTATTCAGCTCAGTATGTGTTACCTTTTTGCTTCGGACTTACAGGATTCAGGTAAACTGAACCAAGGCCTAAGTCAGGTCCTATGTGCATTCAGCACAGCCTGATAGGTAGTACTTACTCTTCACTGACTGAGTTCTGTCCTGAACATGCTTAGTGTATTCAGTAGAAACATCAGACAATGGTACTTCAGGATTGACTTCAGGAAGAGTCAGCAGGCTTCGATCTTCAGTTTCAGAACAGACAATCTTCAGCGAGACTGACTGACTTCTTCAGAATGGTTTACACTTCAGACTTCAGTAAATTGGGTCGACTCCAATATTCTTCAGTCTTCAGTATGGTCCTTCTGTACTGAATCTCTGACCTAACTATCCTGAGCTATTTTATCCTGAACACTATACTTAGGCAAATTCATCCGGGGTTTTGGGATCTAATCAAAATACCAAGATTGTCCCAACAGCTTGTTACAAGAAGAGTGGATCCAAGATGAGGAAATTACCAGAATTCTCCATTGAAGACTACGATTACTGGAAATTCAGAATGGAGAATCACCTTGGAGTCATTCACGATCGCATGCTGGATGTTCTGGAGGAAGGGCCTATCAAATTCTACTGGGAAGCTGTAAGTGATGGCAAAACTCCAGAAGCTGAGATCAGTGAAAGAAGGAAGCCAGAGAAGAAGAAGAGTGAACTGAATGATTCTGAGAGAAAACTCTTCAACTTAGATCAAGTGGCAAGAATGGAAATCATTGAAACTCTCTCTAAAGAATATATTGAGAAGATCAAGACTTGCAAGACAGCTAAGGAGATGTGGGAGAAACTCTCCTTAATGTGTGAAGGGACAGATCAAATCAAAGAGAATAAACTTCAAGCCGTACTTTACACATTCGACACATTCAAAATGAAAGCTGATGAGACAATTGATCAGCTGGATATGAGATTGACAAATATACTAAATAAAGCAAGTTCCTTAGGAAAAGACTACTCGGAGAAGGAGATCAATAACAAAATCCTGAGATATCTTACTTCTAGACTGAGAGTGAAGGTGACTGTGATCAAGGAGACCAAGAACTTATCTGAGATGAGTCGTCATACAGTATAATCTAATCTGAGGGCACATGAGTTCGATATCCAAGAAGAAGACCAAGAAGATGAGACTCCAACTTCATCAGCTACAAAGAATGTTGCTTTCTCTGCTGCAGCTGATAGTCAAGAGAAGTCCTCTACTCCAGAGGACATGAGTTTAAAGGAGCAACTTGCTTTGCTGACCAAAAACTTTGACAGGATGTCAAACAAGTTCCAGAAGTACAGATCCTATTGGAAGAAGAACAAGAGTGATTCTTCCAGGAGATACCAGAAGTCATCTGATTCTAGAAGACCATCAGATGAACAAGAGACCAGATACAAGTCTCTAAAGAGAAGGAGGGAACCAAGTCCCAGAAGAGGAGGAGATGGTGTTTGCTTTCTTGCAATAAGCCAGGGCATCTCAGCTATGATTGCCCCCAGCTTACACCAAGGGAGAGAGAAGAAAAGAGGATCAAGAGAGATCGTAGATTTGCTGATAAGAGAGCTCTGCTGGCAGAGGAGGAGAAGCAGGACATCAGCTCATCCTCATCCTCATCTGATTTTGAGTCAGAAGAGGACATCTACCTTATGGCAAAGGTAGAAGAGGTAAATTCTCCTACCCCCTCTGTTAGCTCATCTTGCTCTTCTACATATTCTATGGAGTCAGATATACACAAGTTGTTGTCTGATCTCCAATCCTCCTTAAAAGTTTGTTCCAAGCTGGAAGAGGAGAACACTAGTCTGAAAGCTGAAGTTCTAAGATTGAGACAGGATCTGGAAAATGCTAGACTACCAGTGATATCCTATAACTCACATGCTAACAAGTCTGCTGACTTAATAGCAAAGTGTGAGGAACAGGAGAAGCTGATAGAAAAGCTACTTTCTGAGAATACTGCCTTGAGTGAAGAACATAATCTGCTGACAGCTAAGTTCGATGAACTCTTCAAGCAGAATGAACTGACAATCAAAAATTCACAGCAGCTTCAGCTGAAAGTGGACCAGCTGACTAAGGCAAAGAATGTCGTGTCTGAAATAGCTGAGTCCTCACAAACTGTGAATGACAAAAGGGGTCTTGGTTATCCAAAACCCAAACCATAAAAGAAGAAGAAAGGTGACAGTGGATTAATTAGGGATCCTCGAAAGGGTAAAGCGCCAGCTGGGACTGAATCTGGATCAGAAGGGCAAAAGAGCAGAGGGACAGAAAAGGTCCCAGCTGGATAGAAGAGCTCAAAAGCTCAGAAGTCTGTTGGTGATCATAAGGTTTCAACAGAGCAGACGAGTACTAAAACTCAGAAGCCTGCTGATAACCAACATAAGTCCAAAGCTCATAAGCCCCAAGACCAGAAGAGGAATCCAAGTCATAGCTCTGCTAAGACAAGGAGACCTCAGCAGAATCAGCAGAGGAATGATAAGCCTGGGTCATCTCAGCAGAGTAAGCCCAAGCGAAACAGACCTCAGCCCTGGGTTACTTTTAATGTAACCAAAGTAGGCAAGCCTTCACCGGCCAAAGTATATGAGTCATTCGGAGGCTCAAGCCGAAACTATCCTTTTGAGCAGCCCACCTACAAACCTGCTGTTATCACTCATCGCCCCAGAAAAGATCCTCTGAGGGTGATGATCTTTGTGGACAAGTATGGTAGAAGGTTGAGATCCCCTAAACCTCATAAGGATGATCTCTACCTGTGGATCCAAAAAGTAGAAACTAACTAATCAGGACCCAAAGAAAGGGTACCTAAAGCGTGAAGTTTTAATTTCAGGCAAACTCGAGCCCAATAGAGAGAGGAGAAGCCAAAGGCCATGTCTGGTACATTGATAGCGGTTGCTCGAAGCACATGACCTATGAGAAGCATCTCCTCCAGGACTTTGTAACGCTTGATGGGCCTAGAGTTGTGTTCGGTGACAACAATTTTGGAGTCACCAGAGGAGTTGACACCCTGCTGATCAATGGAACAAGAGTTGAAGAAGTCTACTATGTAGAAGGGCTTATGCACAATCTTCTGTCAGTATCTCAATTCTGTGACAAGGGATATTCAGTAAGATTTTCTAAGAACTCTTGCCTTGTTATTAATGATTTAAATGAGCAGGTGCTACTAACTGGCCTCAGAAGACGTAATATGTATCTTGTAGATTTTGCAAGTTGTCCAGCTGACTCATGTTTGGTTGCTAAAAGCTCATCAGAGATCAGTTGGCTCTGGCACAAGAGGTTAGGTCATCTGAACTTCAAGACACTCAACAAGGTTGCAAGGAAGGGTCTTGTCAGAGGACTACCAAATGAGGTGTTTGCATCTGAGCAGAAGTGTGATGCTTGTCAGAAGGGAAGCAGACTAAAGCCTCATTCAAAGATGTGCAGAGTACTTCAACAACAAAAGCACTCCAGCTGCTTCATATGGACTTGTTTGGACCAGTCTCACGTCTTAGATTTAGTGGAAGGAAGTACACACTGGTGATTGTTAATTATTATACAAGATTCACTTGGGTAGTGTTCTTGTTCAAGAAGAATGAGACTATGGTCAAGATGCTGGAGTTGTTCAAGAGGATTCAGAAGTAGCTGGACCTCAGCATAGTCAGAATCAGAAGTGATAAAGGTACTGAGTTTCTTAACTCTATTGTTTCTGACTATTGCAGGGATAATGGTATTCAGCATGAGACATCAGCTGCCAGAACACCTCAGCAGAATGGGTTAGCTGAAAGAAGAAACAGAACTCTCAAGGAGGCAGCAAGGACCATGTTAGCTGAATATCAGACTCCTCAAAGGTTTTGGGCAGAAGCCATCAATACTGCTTGCTTCATCCAAAATAGGTGTCTACCAGTCATGAGACATGGGAAGACTCCTTATTAGTCCCAAAGGCAGGTTTTATGGAAAAATACCTTTGAACAAGTCTAGAAGGGGGGGTTGAATATACTTGTAAGGATTCAAAAACATTTTTCAATTTATTTTGGATATTCAGAAAACCAGCAGACTACTGAGGTAGTCTAAATTTGAAAGATGTGTGCTGTGAATTGTGCGGAAATGTTTTTAATGAAAATCAGTTTTAGGTGATGTGCACAAGTTAAGAACAGAAAGAAATAAGACGAGACGCAAGGGATTTATAGTGGTTCGGACCAACTGTCCTACATCCACTCTCCTCAATCCAACTTGGAGTTGAGGGGCTCTCCACTAACTTACACACTTCAAGAGTACTACTCTCTTACAAATTGCCAATGCTACAATCGCAATTGACTTCTCACAGCTTCTATAAAGCTTTTACAAATAGTAAATATGAATGGGGTTTTTGAGTGCAAGTGATAATTCTGACAGAGTTTCGGCTAGCTTAATATGAATGTAAATCCGATACTGAAATTATCACTATTACTCTAATTTATAGGGTCAAATAACTACCCGTTGGGATGGACTAGAAATCTGAGATCCTATAATCTCGTATTCAATCAATCGTTGTGATTGATTGAGTCTCCATCTTGATTCCCATCAATCTTCGCGATCTACAATCAATCAAGTTTGTCCCCTTGATTGATTGATCTTCTATTCTGGGAATCTTTCTTCTATGTCGCAAGTCAACCCTTAAAATGATTCCGAAGAATCTGGGCCGAGCACAAGACCTCAGCTGATCTGTCTCCTCAGCTGGTGTACCAGTCTGCTGATACTTGGACCTCAGCTGATGTGCAAGTCTGCTGGTGTGCACCTCAGCTGGTCTTCTTGACTTCGTCTGAATATGTCTTTTATCCATGGTCTTTGTCTTGTCTGCGACGTGCTCTCAGCTGATCAGCTGATCTACTGATGTCAGCTGATCTGTCTCTTCTGGTATCAGCTAAACTGACTCTTCTGATATCAGTTGATGTTAACTCCTCTGATGATCTGCTCTTGATACTCCAGTGTCAGCTGCTCAAATCTTCTGTCCTCTGAGATCGGCTAAGTCCTCAAGGTCTCAGCTGGTCTTCTTCTCTATGATAGCTTCGGATCTTCTAGGCAGCAAGGTAGATTCCCCTTCACTCGAACCTATCTAATCCTAACTACTAATCAGCTGACTAACAGGTTCAGCTGGTCTATTACAAACTGATTGGTTTATTATATCATCAAAACATCTAACACAGATATCCTAACACTCCTTATGAAAT
>JAPKLY010004368.1:0-14921 GCA_026898435.1 Prunella vulgaris
TGTACACTAAAGGAACGTAAAAAATCATTCCGACCCAACTCCGTCAAAAAATACTAGTGCAAATGATATTTTTAATGAATTTGGAGAAATATCCGACTTTTCAAAATATTAGTTATTTTACTAGTAAAAATTAAAAAGATAATGTCAATTAAAATTCTGCATATGCATAGTATTTTTTAGGTAAAAATAATCTAAAAATTAGTTCCGACCTAACTCCGTCACAAAAAAATACTAAATATGTTATTTCTAAAAAAAATGACCGGACTCCGACCAGTTTCCGACCTTTCAAGATTACTTATTTAATCCTTAAAAATTAATAAAGATAACGTTAGTCGTAATTGTTGACATGACGAACTAATACAATGGACTTCGGCATAACCACCAAGGCTTGATAGACCGCGAGAGCTCGCCTAAACCCACGAGGATCCGGAGCTCGCCTACATGGGGGCAGCTCGTCCAAGGAGCCCGCTCCTACCCCCTCGAGGACCTCACTGAGGTCCGTCATCACAAGGCACCCGAAGATCGTGTAAGATATTGGAGCTCGCCCAAGAGCCCACCTCCGAGCTTGCCTAGGAGCTCGCCCCGTAGTCTATTAGATCCCGATGGTTGCACTCTTTTTTCCTCCGTCCGGTTTATCCACAAGGGTGGTTTACGACGAGGTTTTTAATGAGGCCCATCTAGTCTAAGGCATAGTAGTAGGACGAGGCATAACAAAGGGAAGCAATGTGAGAGACCAAGGCGAGGGTAAGGAACCCTCGTCAACATCGGAAGCCATATAGGCTCGTAAGGTGCCGTCTCACACTCGCACACCTATAAATAAGACCTCTCTTGTACTATTCAAATAATTCTAATACATTTCCTACACTTTACTTTCTCTCTCTAAAGCTCTCACTCTCTCTCTACATTATTCTCCATCCTCAAGAACACAAGTTCATAGATTATTGTTTGATAGAATTAATCCAATATAAAGCCACATAAACAAGCAACGATTAGTGAATTCTATCAACAATTTGGCGCTAGAAGGAGGGCCGAATCAGAAAAAATAAAAATTTTCAAGAACAAAAAATAAAGTTAGGGTTTGTTTGAAGATTTGAAGATTTGAAGGTGTTCTTGATAAAACTCAAGAACACTTGAAGATACACATACATATTCATTCCTTCGAACAAAAAACCTATATTTCCGGGCGAAAACCCAAATTCTCGAATTTACAAATTCTACCCAGAAAAAGTTTTCAAACGCGCGCGTGTACAAGAATAAACAGGATTTCGGATAATTCGTCACACGCGAGGCTAGACGAAAATTTACACAGCTCCACCTAAGCTGGACGACCATCACCCCAGCGACCTAAGCTGGACGACCATCACCCCGGCGACCTCCCCCCATCTTGGCGACCTTCCGCAAGTTACCCCCTCCAAAAACCAAAAATGACTACCACTCGAGCCGCCAAATGACAGACCTCCACAGCTGCCGGAAGGTCCAGAGGGGGCAACCAATACCAGGCCGAGGCGAAAACTTCACGCCAAGTGGTGGAAACCTCGCACCCACCTCCCTAGAAAAACACTGCAGCTCCGCGACCTCCGCGAGTTGTAGTGACCCAGGAAGACTTGAGCCCTACCCTGAGGGACCTAGCCAACAACCCCGACGAGCTCCAGCGCACCATCGCAACTTTGCAGAGGTTGCAGCAGAGGCAGAACGACGAGCTCGCCTTAGTACCTAAGCGAGCTCCAGCCGAGACCCAGGAGCAGGCGAGGCCCACTCAGGGCACCCAGACCCGTGGGGAGTACATCACTCTCCCCACCGAGCAGGAGGCGAGCTCAGCCCAAGCCCGCCAACACCAAGAACGGGCCGGAAAAGCCAAGGTGGTAGAGGAGCCCGCCCCATACACTGGGCGAGCTTCGGCCTACACCGAGGCGTCCGGCACCCACCAATGAACAAGGAGGGAGGTCCTCCAAGGCAGGCTGGGGCCCAGATGCGGAGAAAATAATGAATAGCAGCCCCGGTCACGTCCCACGGAGGAGACTCAGACCTGCAGCCGCGCAGGTCCGCCCATGAACGATTGAGAAGGCCCGCCACCGACAGGTTGGGGCCCATGGTGGACGCCAATTCTTTCCAGCCCGTCACTGAGAGGTCACCCCAGAGTGAGGCACCTCGGGAACGTGCGTCCACGAAACGCACGACCTTCGAGCAACCTCCACCGGAGGTGACCCGCGATGACGAGCTGGCCTCGCTAAAAAAAGCCGTCGAAATGCTACAAGCCCAAGTAGCTGCCAAGTCTGGCGGACCTGACGCCACCACTCTCCCCACATCTCCGTTGGCACCTGCCATCCTCCGAGCACCGGTCCAGAAGAAAATCCAATTCCAGGTGATGTCCGCATACGAGGGCGAGTCCGACCCGAAGGTCCACTTGGCCAAGTATGCAGACTTCATGATCTCGGTCGGTGCCACCGACTCCATCCAGTACAGGAATTTCCCGTTGACCTTAGGGGACCGAGCCCATCGCTGGTTCTCGTCACTCGCCCCGGGGTCAGTCTGCTCATTTGGCCAACTCTCGCGGGAGTTCTTGGCCCACTTCTCCGGGTTTGGGTCCTACCTTACCCAGAAGCACCATCTCGCCAACATCCACTAAGGCGAGAACGAGACCGACCAGCAGTACCTGGAGAGGTTCAATAAAATATTGCGGGAGGGCGAGCCAGTGAGCGAGGACACCAAGGTCGTCGCGGTGATGGCCAGGCTCAGGAAGGGCACCGACCTCTGGAAGGAGATGCACCTCGTATGTCTGAACACTTACAATGAATTCCGCCACAAGGCGGGGGTGTTCGTGGCTATGCAGGAGGCACTGCTGAAAGAAGTTGGTGCCCCGGAGGAGAAGAAGCCCTACGGGAAGAGGTCCGGGGGCACATACAAGGCTCCCCGGAACTTAAAGGCCTTTGGCGACGGGGACGAGCTCAAAGAAAAGCTCAACCAAGTCCTCACCGTCTCCTTCGACCACATCTTTACTGCTGCTAAAGACATGGCCCTGCTGGAGGAGCCGAGGCGGATCCGTCAGGACCGCACGAAGCTCAACCCCAACAAATAATGTGCCTATCACCAGGAAATCAGCCACTTCACCAGCGAGTGCAGAGACCTCCTCAAACAACTCTGGAAATTCTACGAAGATGGGAAGCTGACCGAATTTGTGAAGAAGACCCCAGCTAAGAGGCCGAGGTTCGAAAGGAGGGTTACCTCCAGTGATGAGGATGAGGAAGCGGACCAACATGGTCCCCAGAACAGACGGAGGGAACCTCCCCAACCTCAGCAAAACATGGAGCCCACCTGAGAGCTCTTGGTTCTCGAGGAGGAGATCGGAGCTGCCGGAGGTCTCCAAGACGGGGGATCCTCCATGTCCAAGAGAAAGAGGAATACCGAGATCCGGGCCATAAACCAGGTCAAGGAAGGCAGCTCCAGCTCCCGAACCGTCGCACAGCTCACTGATGAGCTGACATTCTCCTCGGCGGACCTGAAGGGGGTACTGACGCCCCGCAATGACTCGTTGGTGATAACCGCCAACATCATGAACGTCCGAGTTCACAGACTACTTGTGGACACCGGCGCATTCACCAACATTCTCTTCAAATCCACCTTGGATGCCTTAGGTGATTTTGAGTCGTATATGGAACCTAGCAATGCTAGGATAGTGGGGTTCGAAGAGGCTGTAACCGTCCCCCTAGGTAGCATTAGGTTGAGCGTCCAACTTGTATCGGTCGAGGACCCGGAGCGGAGGCTGACTAGGCTCATAGATTTCCTAGTTGTCGACCAGCAGTCCTCCTACAACGGGTTCCTTGGCCACCCGTTTATTAATGAATTCAAAGTGGCGTGTTCGACCTACTACTACTGTTTAAAATTCCCAACTCCAAAAGGTGCCGGAACTGTAAAGGGTGACCAGAAAAGGCCCGAGAATGTTTACTCCAAATCAAAGACTGTCGGGTCAAAAAGTTTGTTACGCAGGTCCACATCCTTGAAGAGGATGTACAGGTCCCAGCAGACGAGCCGAACATCCTAGACGTCATCTCAGTCAAAACTGAGATGATGGAGATAGGCGACCTACCGAAAATCGACCAAGTGTCAGGACCTACGCAAGACACACAATCAGCGCCAATGGAGGGATTGGAGGAGGTCCAAAACAACCAAGTGTTGGGACTTGTGCAGGAACAACAACCTGCTCCCATGGAGGTCAGTCGAAACTGAGATGATGGAGATAGGCGACCTACCGGAAATCGACCAAGTGTTAGGACCTACGCAAGACACACAATCAGCACCAATGGAGGGATTGAAGGAGGTCCAAAACAACCAAGTGTTGGGACCTGTGCAGGAACAACAACCTGCTCCCATGGAGGTGGTTAATGAAGGCCAAGATGGGGGACCTGCGGGAGGTTAAGAACTAATGCCGATGGATGTTGACCCAACTCCCCAGGTCACCGAACCATCCCAAGTTGACAAACCACTGGAGGTGCTCACAGCTGGTGAACCCGCCCGAGCTGAAAGCCAACCCGATGACCTCGAACCGCGCATAGGTCACGAACCTGCGCAGATGTCACAAGAGGAGTGGGACGAGTTCACCGGCGACTCAAGGTGGAATAGTCAAAAGAGAAAAGCCACCCCCATGGAAGAACTAATGGCACTCCCGGTGGACCCGGAAAGGGACTTGGAACTTTTCATCAGTTCCGAGTTACCTGAACTGTACCGGTCGAGGATGGAGCTATTCTTGATGTCCAATCTGGACGTGTTTGCCTGGTCCCATAAGGATATGACGGGAATCCCGCTGGAGCACGCTTGTCACAGACTTAATATAGACCCGATGAGGAGACCCGTACGTCAAAAGCGAAGGAAATACGGACCAGATAAATACGCAACTCTAACTGTAGAGGTGGAGAAGTTGTTAGACAACAAACTCATCAAAGAAGCTCTGTGTCCACAGTGGGTCGCGAACCCCATCCTGGTGAAGAAACACAACGGGACGTGGAGGCTCTGCATTGACTTCACAGACCTGAATAAAGCATGTCCAAAGGACAACTTCCCACTGCCTCACATTAATCAGCTGGTAGATAGCACTGCAAGCCATGAGATGATGACATTCATGGACGCTTTTGCGGGCTATCACCAGATAGCTTTTCACCCAGACGACCAGGAACATACGGCGTTCTACACCAACAAGAACATGTATTGCTGGGAAAGGATGTCGTTTGGACTCATCAACGCCGGGGCTACCTACCAAAGGTTGGTAAATAAAATGTTCGACCAACACATTGGTGAATCCATGGAGGTGTACGTGGACGACATAGTTGTCAAGAGTTTGAGGAAGGAGGACCACCTCTACCACCTCAAACAGACCTTCGATATACTGCGCCACTACAACATGAAACTGAACCCCAAGAAAACAAGCTTCGGCGTACATTCTGGAAACTTCCTGGGTCATCTAGTTAGCCAACGCGGAATTGAGATCAACCCAACGCAGGTCCAATGCATAATCGAGATGGGCGTGCCCTATTCCGTGCAAAAAGTTCAAAGGTTGACTGGGTGCATGGCAGCTCTGAACAGGTTCATCTCCAGGTCTGGCGACCGAAATCGCCCATTCTTCGAAGCAATCAAAGCAAACACTCGAAGGTACAAGGAGGCGGCCAAAGCCGGCAAGCTCCACCTCAACAAACACTTCGTGTGGACGGGTGAATGCCAACGAGCCTTCGAAGATATTAAGGCATACCTGGAAGATACGCAGGTCCTGTCAAAGCCGGTACCTGGAGAGAAATTATACCTCTACCTAGCTACGTCGGAGGTAGCCATTAGCTCCGTCCTGGTCCGAGAAGAAGCGAAAACACACCTACCAGTGTACTATGTAAGCCAAGTCTTACACGAAGTTGAGTTGCGATACACCCCAACGGAGAAGCTGGTTTATGCACTGGTGATGAGTGTTAGAAAATTGAGGTCTTACTTCTTTGGCCATCCAGTGGAGGTACTGACAACATTCCCACTAAGGCAAATATTACAACGCCCGGACACCGTCGGACGCCTGCTAAAATGGTCACTGGAGATTAGCCAATACGGTATAGCCTACGCACCCCGAACAGCGATCAAGGGACAAGCGCTCGCCGACTTTATCGTCGAGCTAACTTTCCCACAAGATCCGACGAGGGGGCGTATAGCTCCGTGGCACCTCTATGTGGACGGATCGTCGACCAGTGTAGCAGCTGGCACCTGAGTGGTCTTGATCAGTCCGGACAGACAAGTCTTCACCTCCGTGATCCGGTTCAACTTTTGAGCAACCAATAACGAAGCGGAGTATGAAGCATTGATAGCTGGACTTAGGCTATCATTACCTGTGGGGGCAACCAATCTTTAAGTTTTCGGAGATTCCCAACTAATAATATCTCAAGTCCGGGGGGAGTATGAGGCAAAGGACCAGCAGATGATGACCTACCAAAAGATAGCCGCACACCTGATCTCGATGTTCACACAGGTCTACATCAACCAGATACCGCGGCTAGAAAACACACAAGCAGACGCCTTAGCCCGGCTAGCTACCAGCAATGGCGAAGCTGAATTCACGGAGGTTGTGATCACCACACTGAAAACCCCTCGACGTTCGATTACAAAGTAAACCAAACCTCGAGTGGGGGGCAGGAGGACAGTGAAGATGGTGAAGATTGGTGCACTCCAATCCAAAAATATTTGACAGACGGAACAACCCCCTTGGACACCTGGGAAGCTAGCCGGCTAATAAAGCAAGCTGCCAGATATACACTGCTGGACGGCCAACTCTACAAACGTGGATTCTCTCTACCCCTACTCAAGTGCCTAACCAAGAAGCAGGGGTCCGAAGTATTAGAAGAAATTCATGAAGGGATTTGTGGGAGTCACGCTGGGGGGCAAGCATTGGCATACAAGACGATCAGGCAGGGCTACTATTGGCCCACTCTTCGCAAAGATGCCATCAGCTTCGCGCGAAAGTGCCGGAAGTGTCAACTTTTCGCACCTAACATCCACTCCCCAGCCAACCAACTGAAGTCGGTTTTCAGCCCATGGCCTTTCGCGAATGGGGTATCGACTTGATCGGCCCATTTCCACCTGGTAGAGGCGGTGTAAAGTTTGTTGTTGTAGCAGTAGACTACTACACTAAGTGGACTGAGGCCGAAGCTCTTACAACTATAACCCAAGAAAGGATGATCGGATTCATATGGAAAAACCTGACCTGCAGGTTCGGACTTCCGCAGTCGATCATCACAGATAACGGAAGGCAGTTCGACGGTCAAAAGCTGAGGGACTTCTGCAGTTCATGGAACATCAAGAAGCACTACTCAACTCCATACCATCCCTAGTCGAACGGCCAGGTCGAGGCGGTGAACAAAATCTTGAAACACATATTGAAGCTCCGCCTCGAGGAAAAGAAAAGGGGCTGGGCAGACGAACTCCCGGAGGTCCTATGGTCTGACAGAACTTCCTACCGGGTCAGCACCGGAGAGACCCCGTTTGCCCTAGCCTTTGGAACTGAGGCGGTGGTACCCGTCGTAGTCCAAAACAAGACTTGGAAGGTGGTAGGATATGATGAAGAAAAGAATGACGAAGCCCTGGCAGTAGAAAAGGATCTGATCGAAGAGACCAGAGCTTCGTTAGAAATGAAGAACGCCACCTACAAGCGTAGAGCAGAAAAGTATTACAACTCTCAGGTCCGAGACCGAAAATTCAAGGTCGGAGACCTGGTGTTGAAAAAGAAGTTGATGGCCCCACCAGGTGTATTCGGTTCAAACTGGGAAGGACCGTTCCGGGTCACCGCAGCCTGGCCGAATGGCACTTATGACCTCGAAGACGCAGAAGGTAACGCCTCGTCATACACCTGGAGTGCGGCCCACCTGAAAAAGTTCTACCAATAGACTAGAATTCTGTAATAGACTAGTCGAAGGTTTGCATCAGAAATGTTGATGGCAACTAGTGTAAATTACGTCGCTATAAGAAGTTAGAGAATTTGTGAAATCAGAAAAATTTGCCAAGTGTCCGGACTTGCGTAGCTCGCCCCCTACGCGAGCTACCTCATGTCGCCCACTTCCCAGAAGAGCTCACCAACCCCAGCTCGCCCGAGCAGTCAAAAATTTGTGATGCGCAAGGACCAAGGTCCCAAACGTTGTAATTAAATAGCTCGAAGGCAAAGGCCAAAGTGCCCAAGGTCGCAAAGGTACCCTTCCTAAAGGGTTGCTAAGCACCTACTGCCACAAGTTAGAGAAATTCGCGAAAAAGACGAAAAACATCTAAGGCAAGGTTCATGAAACCCAATGGCCCAACATGAATCAATCGAAGTGCAGCTTGCTGCCCTAAGTGGTCTAAGACGAGCAATTCGCGGCCCTAAGTGGTGTAAGACGAAGAATGCGCACTCTTGAAACAGAGGTACAATTCGTAGTCGTAAGTGACGTAAAACGAACGATTCACTTCTCAAAGTAGAATAAGTCGAACAGTTAAGTACCCGTAGAATAAATAAAAACGAGCTATTTTGAAAATTATAACGTAAAAGCACGAAAATGAAGTGCGAAGAGTTGGACAAAAATGCTCGGTTTCTATTCAAAAGACACTTAGGAAATTTTCAAGGCAAAAATACTTGAAAATACCTAAGTGTTCGAAGTGGTGCTGGCCACAAAGGCCGACCAGCTGGCCATCTTTGAACTACAAAAGTATGCTCCTTCTGGGCGAGCTATACAAAGCCCGGCGAGCTCTAACTACTTAACAAAATCAAAAGCCTACAAAAATGGAGCTCCTTCTAGGCGAGCTACGGAGTCTAGCGACCTATAACAACTTAGAAAATGAAAACTAATCTAAGAAAGCAAGAAAAAGCTCAAGCATCCGGAGCAGCGGGAGGGGCTTCAGAGGGAACCTCGCCAGAGGGGTTGGCGACCTGGGCGGCTGGGAGAGCGAGCTCGGCATCCGAGGTGATGTTTCCAGTAAGCCCACTAGTGTAGAGCTCGCTGACGTTGATCATCGTATCCCCGAGAGCCTCCTGCATTTGCTCCATTGTGGGCGGGGTTCGAAGCTCGCCCTCAGCACCCTCGGAGGCCTCCTCGACAGCATCCTCGGCGGTCAGGACCTCGTGCATCTGAATGATGTTAAATTTTTTACGAGAAGCATCGAGGTTGATCCCATAGCCGACGAGGTCCCCTATGTTTAGCTCCGTGCCGAGGGGAATCTTAGCCTTGGCCAGGCAATCGTCGAACTCAGTCACCAAGGCCTCCCACCCACTCTCATTATTTATCCGCGCCCATTGGAAGGAGCGGATAACCTCGGCGAAGCAAAGGACATAGCCCTTGTCAGTGGCGACCACCTCGGCGAGCTTCAACGCCTCAGGAGTGATGGTGGCATCTGAGCGGCCCCTGAGCTCGGCGACCTCCAAGGCCTTGGCGGTGACCTCCTCACAAAGTTTCATGCACTCCTCCATATTCCTCTGGTTCTGCTCCCGAAGGATCTTCACTTCATCCTGGGTCCGGGCAACCTGCTCATCTTTGGAGGCGAGTTGTTGACGAGCTTGCTCGAGCTCGGCCTGCTGTCGGCGGAAGTCAGCCTGGAACTTCTCCATCTTTTTTACAGCGAGCTGCTCTGCCTCCAGTGAAGCCTTTGCCTCAGCCTCCATCCTAGCGAGCTCATCGACGGCCTTCTTCCGCTCGTCACCCACCTTGTTGAGCAATTTCTTCGTATCATGGTGAGCTTTATCTGCGGCTGTAACTTCATCAGTGACGAGCTGGGCCGCCGCCATAGCCGCGCAAGCATAGTGCATCGCCAGCCTCACCTTGTTGACGGGTTTCTGCCTCTCAATCATGGCGAGCTCGGAGGCGGAAAGGTATTTGGGGGCCTCAGTGAAGATCCGGCGAGCTGCCCCCTCCTGAAGGTCCCTCGGCGAGGTCAAAGCTTTACACCTCTCGGCGGTGTGGAGGGACTCGGGCCGTTGCGGGAGCTCGGCGGGAACATATCTACAAATATCCAAAAAGTTAGCAAAAAATATAGAAAGCTATAATGAAAGCTTCCAACTTCAAAAAGAAGCTCTCCCTCTTACCCGAACCTATTGGGGTTGAGCCCGAAGAGGGTGTCATCCCGGATAGGGACCCCGTAGGGAGACGGCGGGGGCGCGCTCTAAGGAGTTGGAGGCGCATGAGTAGAATGGGGCACAAGAGCTCGCCCTGACCCTCCGTGAGTCGACCCGGAACCCCGTCGGTCACTGTGCTCAACGGAGCAACCCTTAGCCCGAGCCCTCTTGTTGGAGCAAGCTTCATCCTCGCTCACTCGGGAGCCATCCCCTCGATGGAGAGTCCGCTTGGTCTGATGAGGCGGAGGCTGAGAACCCCGCTCGGGACCGGAACCTCGTCCCGCCCCCTTTTTAGTGGTGGCGACCTTCTCTTTAGTAGGAGGAGGTGTCGAGGTCTTCTGCGAGCCTGACCCCCCGGCCTTGTCTGCGGCCTTGGCGACCTCCAGCTTCTTGGTCGCATCCAACACCGCCCCGGATGGAATACCTTCCCTACCCGGGCGAGGTTTGCCCATTTTTAGTTGGCGGGCTAGGAAGTGATAAGCCTCAGGGACGTCGATAGGAGGGAGCTCGGCAGCAGGACCTGCACCTACAAAATAAAGGTAAGAGATCAGTGATCCGGCGAGCTCCTCTTACAAGACTGCGAGCTATTCAGACTTGAAAATTTTGAGGTTTAAAACCTTGAGCAGCGAGGTGATGGGGCGAGGTGATGAGACCGGCGAGCCTACGGCAATGATGTTGGCACAGGTGCTTGATCTCGCGATCTTTCTTCTCTCGCAAGCAACAAACAGTCCGCACGAACTCAAAGCCGACTGAGATCTCGAACTTCCCGCGGCTCGACTTATGGCTCTTTAGACCTGCAAAAAAGGTAGATTAGATTAGTAAATCTAATCCAACGCACGCACACCGAAGTACACCACCTACAGCTCGCCTCCCCATATTCCTCGGGAGTAAGGATACGCCCTCCACGTCCATTGGAAGCTCGCCAGTCCCCTCCAATGAAGAAGAACTGTTCTTTCCAGTCCCGGACCTTATTGGGGAGGTCGCCCAAGAACTTGTCCCCCGGGCGAGCTTGGAGGGAATAGTATCATTTCCCTTCCCTCACTTGTCGGATCACGTTGAAGAGCTCGCTGATCTCCGCCGTGCTCAGCCGATTCTCGTAACCCTCAAGGTCAAAGACGGTCAACGCCGCCAGCAGGCTGCTCCGTGCATTGGGAGTAGGCTGCGTTATGGCGAAGTTCATGTCCGCCAGGAATTGCCCGATGATGGGGTGCAGGGGCAGGGTGAGCCCGGCCTTCAAGGTGTGGTAGTTGATGGTTGTGAGTCCGGCAGGAGGGAGGTCGGCACGCTCTTTATCCCCGGGAGCATACATGAAAATGTCCAGAGGGGTGTGGAACTTCTTTTGAATCCCCGGCAAGGCGTACTCGCTGATAATACTCTCCACCCCGGTCGCCTTAAGGTCGGACTTGCCAGCGGCCTAGCGAAAAGTTCGCCGGGGCAGAGGGAAGCTCGCCTCATGGGTTGCCACATACTCCCTCCATCCGAAGTCATGGACGACGTCGGCAGGGACTTGATGCTTAGGGAGTCTAGGGAATGGAAAACCGATGAACCGGAGGTACTCATAAGTAACCTCTGTCCCTAGGTCGCCAATGTCCTCCTCGTCAACCTCGCGAGCCAGCTCGCTGGCATGGTCATCGGCCTCGGAGACCTTTTCCTCATCAGGGGCAACGGCTCCCCCAAAAGCTCGCTCATAGTAATCCCAAAGCTCGTTGAGCCGGGATTGCTCGCCAGAGTTGGTGGCTCGCTCACTGGAGTCGGAGCGAACCTCGCCAATGAGATCGCGGCTGCTTGGGCGAGCTACAGAGCTCGCCCCAGAGCCCGATGAGATTATCACAGGGGTCACTTGGGGAATGGGGTGGTCGTCAGTCATAGGTGCCTTTCCCAAGTTACGGTTCAAAGCGGTACAGCTCGAAGAGTTCTCAGACATGGTGAATCGGTTGTCGGGAGTGTTCGGTTCTTAGGTCTAAAAGTCCAGAAATGTCCAAAATCTCCGAAGAACTCGAAGGAATCAGAAAAAGGAAGGAAGAAAAGGAAGAAAAATGAGTAATCTACCTTGAGGAACTCCCGAAGAATCACCGGAAGCAAAGGAACCGTTCGCCGGAAAATTACTCGGAAGCTGAGGATGCGAAAGTGAGGAATGAGGGAGGTTCCTCCTATTTATAGACACGGGGCGCGAGCTTGAGTTTCTCAAAAGACCAGGGACCGATTTGCAAAAATTTGAAAGATAAACCATTATTATGGGCGGGAACCGAGGCCTCAAAAGGCGTGCACGATGCCTGGGATCCCGCACCATGTCGGCCAAGACAACCGCCATGGCGGAGCTCGCACGATAGCTCGGCACTCGCCCGAGAGTAGTTCGCCAGGGCCGGAGTTCTCCAGCTCGCCCGCACATTGGACGAAGTCATGATGCACGCGAGCTGGGGGCAAATGTTGACATGGCGAAGTAATACAATGGACTTCGGCATAACCACCAAGGCTTGATAGACCGCGAGAGCTCGCCTAGACCCACGAGGATCCGGAGCTCGCCTACATGGGGGCAGCTCGCCCAAGGAGCTCGCTCCTACCCCCTCGAGGACCTCGTCGAGGTCCGTCATCACAAGGCACCCGAAGATCGTGTAAGATATTGGAGCTCGCCCAAGAGCCCACCTCCAAGCTCGCCTAGTTGCTCGCCCCGTAGTCTATTAGATCCCGATGGTTGCGCTCTTTTTCCCTCCGTCTGGTTTATCCACAAGGGTGGTTTACGGCGAAGTTTTTAATGAGACCCCTCTAGTCTAAGGCATAGTAGTAGGACGAGGCATAACAAATGGAAGCAGTGTGAGAGACCAAGGCGAGGGTAAGGAACCCTCATCAACACCGGAAGCCATATAGGCTCGTAAGGTGTCGTCTCACACTCGCACACCTATAAATAAAACCTCTCTTGTACTATTCAAATAATTCTAATACATTTCCTACACTTTACTTTCTCTCTCTAAAGCTCTCACTCTCTCTCTCTACATTATTCTCCCTCCTCAAGAACACAAGTTCATAGATTATTGTTTGGTAGAATTAATCCGATATAAAGTCACATAAACAAGCAACGATTAGTGAATTCTATCAACAGTAATCATGTATCTTTTAATTTTTTTCTAGATTAAAGGAACGTAAAAAATCATTCCGACCCAACTCCGTCAAAAAAATACTACTGCAAGTGCTATTTTTAATATATTTAGATAAATATTCGACTTTTCAAAATACTAGTTATTTTCTTAGTAAAAATTAAAAAGATAATGTCAATCAAATTTTTTACATATGCATACTATTTTTTAGGTAAAAATAATCTAAGAAGTAGTTCCGATCAAACTCCGTCTCAAAAAATTTACTAAATATGCTATTTCTAAAAAAATTGACTGGACTCCGACCAGTTTTCGACCTTTCAAGATTACTTATTTAATCCTTAAAAATTAATAAAGATAACGTTAGTTGTAAACATGTATCTTTTAAAAAAATTCTAGATTAAAGGAACGTAAAAAATTATTCCGACCCAACTCCGTCAAAAAAATACTATTGCAAGTGTCATTTTTAATAAATTTAGATAAATATCTGACTTTTCAAAATACTAATTATTTTAGAGATTATTACATCTATAGTCTTTTTTCCATGCTGAATTACATCTACGGCCTTTGCTTTTTTTAAATACCAACTAAGACCTTTTTTCCATACATATACCCTTCATTTTTTAATTTAATTACGACAATGCCATCTATTTCTCTTACCAAAACGTCTCATACAGCTGTAACCATCAAATCAATTATTATTACCCTGACAGACAGCTGTACCCATCTGATAAACACTATTAGAATTGGAAATGGCCTTTCTCTCTCATAACATTCTCTCCCCTCTCTCTAAATTCTCTCTCATTTGGTTGTGAAATGAGCAATGGGACGGTAGTATGATGACTATCAGGGGCAACTATGGAGGATTCCGGCGGAGTGGCGAGCGAGAAGCAGGGGCATCTATGGAGGATTCCTGCGGCTTTTCCGATTTTCGGCGAGTTTCATGCTGGGATGTGAACAGGCTGCTATGGAGGATTTCCTGCGAGGCTTCGCTGCTTTTCCGGCAAGTTTCTCCATCCGAGTCGGTGAGTTTCTCTCGATTTTCATATGGGTTTTTCTAAATCTCTGTTATTTCCTGCTTAATTCGATGTTCTGTGAATTTTGAGGATTGCAGTCTGGAGTCTGTATGTTTCTTGTGTTGATTTTTATATTTGCTTGTAATGTTGAGTTTATTTTTCCTTGAGACCAGGCCTTGATTTTTATTGATTTTTTTCAGTTTGTTTTGGATATAGAAGTTTGTCAAATCTGGTGATGTAAGTGAAGTGAAGTTTCTTCGGTCATGCTGCTCTGCTTGATTGTGCTCTTGGGGAGGAGAAGTTGAATTTTTAAAATTCATCTCGAGGGAAGATAAGAAAAAATGTGTACCATTCACGTTTTTTAGAAAATCCAAAAGGGCAGAAATCTTGCAGAAGAAATATCCGGAGTTTCAACCGTTGGATCGAACTGAAATTTTGTCAGCACTTTCGGAACTTGTGTAATTACATTCTAAACGGTGGAGATCTTATTTGGAGCTCTATATTGATGGGAATAGGCTGCGAACAGAAGTTCTGTTTTTGGGCGATTCACTTCTGCGCAGTTGAGGTAAAAAGGTCGTTTCTCACAAACCAACCGTTAGATCGAGCTGTAATTTGGACAGAACGTTTAGAACACATAGGGGTTGATTCTGGACGGTGGAGATCAGGTTTGGAGGTTCCAAGAGTTGTGAACAGTAGTCTCCAGTTGGTGTTTGTTTGGTGAGGACG
>JAPKLY010004369.1:0-14920 GCA_026898435.1 Prunella vulgaris
TTTAATTTAATCATCATCCCTTAAAGCTAGATATATTGATTCATGTAATAACATACTTTTTACTATTTTATATATGTGTTATTATAAAATTAAACAATTATTTACATACAAATAAATATATACTTATGAAAAGATAATGTTTTTTTCTTATAATAATACACATTTTGCTCTTACATTGTATGAAAAAATGTTATTTAAAAAATAATATTTGATCTGATTATAATACACATTTTACCTTAAAGTAATATACATTTGCCTGAAAAGTAACATAACTGGGAGCGAAAAACCATAAAATTGTGTTTGTGCGAGAATTTAAGACAATTATTCAAATTCGACCCAACTTTGCCATAGATCCGCGAATTTTGATATATAACGTTTCATATAAGTTTTTATTTTTATTATTTAATTTGACACTTACATACTCCAATTTTTTTAAAAATTGTATGCCTTATCCCCGGAAAAAAAAAAAAAAAGCTAGGATAAAGGGAGTAATAAATAGTTTTAAAAAATGAATGAAATGAGCTGCATTATTGATAATACTGTGTGAATTTAGATAACAAAAATTATATGTAGTGGATTGTTATATTTGTCATTTATGGAAGAAAGAAATAATTTTGGGACGACTCTGGAAAACTCACTTTGGGACAAAGAGAGCACAAGATATTTTTGTAAAAAAATTTCTTTTTAATGAAAGACTGTAATTTATAAATAAAATAAAAAATGAGTAAAATTGCTAAATTTGTCCAGCAGTTAAGAAAGAGCAAAAATTGTATATCATGTTAGCGTAACAATTTGTATCAAAAATTGCAGAATTAATAAAAAGTTCTTAGTTGTCGTCGCCATTATTTCTAGGCGAATTAAAGTGTGAGAGAGATACCAAATTGTTTGTCTATCAAAACCCATCAATTTCTACATCAAATTGCTCGTTTCGTATACTAAAACACCATAAATTCAAGTTTGGACGATGTTGGAAGAATTTCTTAATGATAATGATTATGTGGTTGATTAATAGTCTAATACTTCCAAACAATAATCAAGATTGAATTAAAAAGAGGATTTAGTAGTGAGAGAATGTAGAGAGGTATTTCTTGTGAATAATGAACTTAGAGAGAGAAATGAGTGTACAAGATACCTATTTATATGTTTGCATGTGATGAGGTGGCATGTGTAACCTGTAAATTTTTCACAAAAATTAATATCTTTTTATTAATAATGCGAAAAAGGAAATTACAAAGAATATTGTTTGTATCTAAAGAACAGTGCGATAGATTCGGGTACAATCTATATTCGATCCTCTGATTCATCTCTTCGAGTCTTGACTAGGTCTTGACTTGAAGTCCGAGGTTGATTTTGGAGTTTGACGTTAATTCGAGTGCGTTGAGCCTTGTTTCGAATTAAGGTTGCCTTTAGAAGGACTTTGTTGATATGTCGGAGCTGGTCCGGAGTTGACTTTAGAGTTGGACGTTAATTCGAGGGTGTTGAGCCTTGTTTCGAATTAATGTTGCCTTAGGGAAGGACTTTGTTGACTTTTGGAGTTGAGTCCGATTTGATGTTGAAGTTGATATTAATTTGAAGACGTTAAGCCTTATTTCTAATTAATATTGCCTTATGGCAGGAATTTGTTGATTATTCACCTTTGGACTCCCAATGTTGGTGTCGTTGTAGATGAGCGGTGTTGATTGCTGTTGATGACTTGTTGTTGAACGTTGATCGGAGGGGCTTCGCGCCGTATTTCTCTAATCGAACGCCGATGTTGATGAAGAATGTTGACTGGAGGATTCGCACCGTGATCCCGGATCAAAACGCCTTGTTGATGAAGAACTCGAAGAACACTCTTGAAGGTCGCGAAGAACGCCTTTGAATCTTCAAAGATGCCCAAAGTCTTGGATCTTGATGCTTCTCTCTAAGCTCTGATCTTCTTGACTCCTTGTTGTGAATGAAAATGATTAGAATGAGACCCTATTTATAGGTGTTGAATTCTAGATTTGAAGGACAGATTTGATGGGCCGGAAGATATGATTTGAGAATATTCCCAAAATATCTCAGATTTGGTAATCTTCAAGGATATTTGTGAAGATTTGATTTCTTGGGCTTTTAGAGATCGGGCTTGATATCTTGGACTTAAAAAATCCAAGAGAATTAATTAGACTTTAGAGGGCCAATTGAATTATTAGACTTTTGAAGCCCACTTTGATTTATTAGGTTTTTGAGACCCAATAGAATTTATTAGGCTTTTGATACCCACTTTGATTTATTTGGCTTTTAAAGGCCCAATTAAATTTATTAATTAGGAATTAAATTTTTTTAAATTCCCAATAATAAATTATTTTAACATGTAATTTCTACATGTTATTTTTATTAATTGCCTACAAATTGCCCCCTCGCACTTCGTTCGCGAGCATTTTGATGAGGACGAATTGCAAAACTCCAACTCGGTTCTTGTGCTTGAATCTTTAACTTGGATCTTGCATTTGACTTGAAAATTTGGGCTTTCTTGAATTTGTGATGAAGTCCATTTCTCATTTCATTCTTTGATTAACCTTTTGGCTTAAATATGTGAAGTTCAAATAAGAATATTGTCCATTCATATGTCTTTTAGGCTCAATTTCACTTTAATTGTCTTTGGGTTTAAATTTAAAGCCCAAAATAAGGAAGCCCAAATATGATTCCAATTATACTAATTAATAGGCCCAAACATCATTGGTATGAAAAATACTTCCACGTAATTTGCATGATATATCATGAAATCTTGCTCAAAATCTTTACATTAGATACAATCAATATATCATATCTACGAATATTGCAAAATCTTGACCATATCACATATTCGGAGCCTAGATTATCAAGGGTTCAAACCAATTTATGTACCTATTTATAGGGCTATTCCGTTTCATCTTTTGTCATTCATCCTAAGAGCAGGGAGTAGAGATTCTCGGCGGTTCGTTCCAAGAGCAGTCCTTCTCGGCGACGACGGCTTCTTGGCGGCGACAGAGTGGTAAATCATCAATTCTTTTAATAATTATTTCTTCATTCTCTTCTCTTCTTTCGTTCGGCGGGGTAGTGCGGCCTGTTGTGGTTTCTTCGGGTGAGAAGAAGAAGACAGAAGTGTTGTTGGGCGAGCTACTAAACCTTAAGCTTTTAATTATATTAACTCTCCCTAATAAGCTCACTTTAGTTCACCTATCAATATTTGCCCCCCCAGCTCGCCTATATATGGTTTCTTCAATATGTGGGCGAGTTGTTTTGCCTCTATAGACGACCTAGTGTGACGGCAAACTGGTTTCCAAGTGTTGCCAACCTTCATGACGAGCTACCATCTTGGTGGCAATAATTACAAAATCTTTCAAATTCATTGCAACTTGGTCCCTGACTTTTCTAAAAATCTCCCAAGGCATCATCTTCTTCCTATAAAAGGGGAAAACATTTTTCATTAACACTTACAATTTCCAAATTTCAGAGCGATCCTTAGCATTTTTCGGCGATTATCCATCAACACTGTCAGATTTCTCTCTGTTTCTTCAAGGTAGTAACACACACCATCTTTCCTTATTCTTTAATTCCTTTTTTGTTTTTGAGAGTTTTAAAACTGTTGGATAGACTTTTGTGATTTCAAGTTAAACTATTTCGAACCGAAACCTGGGCAAGAGACCCATGACTAGAGACGAGACTTTTGTAATTGACTGACTTCAATTATGGTTGGCTCGAGTTCTAAGGCGACCTTTGTAGCTCGCCACGTGCCGGACGAGCTACGTGGCGACCTGAAAGAGAGGGCAACCAATTCAGAGGGAATATCTGGTGAGCTAGTCCGAGAGTTGGAGGGCAAACTAGGCGAGGGTGATGAGGAGGAGGTCGTTGAATCTGGCAGCCTCTCGGGCAAGCTAGTGCGCGAGCTCAAGGAGGACTCTGACAACGAGGAGATCACCACTGAGTACCTCCAATCGATCGACTTCCCGATGCCCCAGGTCCCTGAACATAGCATCCCCACTGCCATAGAGCACGCATTGAACTTGGATGAATATATTGGTGAGGTATACAACGAGCTTCCCTACTCCTGAGCAAGCTATAAGGGAAGTAGAGGGGGTCATCGACTTCAAGGCCAATAAAATATAGAGTGTGATCACGTCCAATATGCTCCCCAACCTCCGCAAGGCGTACCAGATACCTTTAGACATTTACATGTACGCCCCCGGACCTAAGGAGCGAGCTGACCTCCCTCTTGCTGGGCTCATCGCGATCAACGTCCACACCCTTGATACCAGGCTCACTTTGCCTCTCCATCCAATCATCGGTCGATACCTGTTTGACATGAATCTGAAGATCACCCAGATTACTCCTAATGGTTGGAGTAGTTTGCTGGCCGTCTTGATGATTTTTGGGCTCGAGGGGTACAAAAAATGTCTGACCACAGCTGAGATCAATTGCATCCTCATCATTACTAAACAAAATGCTGAGGGCAAGGGATATTACTATCTGAAAGCTCAATCGGGTGAGAAACTCTTAGAGAGCTTGCCGAATAAGGTTAGTGATTTGAAGGAGCAATTCTTCGTCATTGGAGGCGAGCTTCTACCAATTATACAGGACAAGAAGGGCGGATTCTATCCCCTGAGGAATATGGGGATGTTAGCAGTTGGTGGATCTTTTCAGTGTGAGTGGGTCAATTTAGATTTACTAATCTGATCGATTTTTTCTTGCAGGTCCCAAGCATCAAAGGTGGGGTCATCTAAACTCAGCGATCTCCGAGGTTTTTGATTTCGTGTACACTGAGTGTTGTGAGAGGAATCGCAAAGACAGGGGAGTGGACCACCTAAGTAAAGCGCACTGCCGGCTAGCTGCCCTTGTACTCACATCTCCACACCACCTCACTGTGCGAGCTCCGGAGCTGCCAGGTACACCCATTTACTTGAAGCTCGCATGTAGTTTGCATCTAGCTTTTCTAATGTTTTTGCTTTCAATTATGCAGCTCAGGATGTGACGATCGTCATCCCACCATCGTACTATACTCTTATCCAGAATATCCGAATGGCTCCGAATCGTCCCGGGAAGAAGGGTCCACTGTCTGCCATCTTAGCGGCTCAAAAGAAGACCCAAGGAGCTCCCCCTTCGAAGGGTAAGGCTGGAGGCTCTGCCCAGGGGTCTACTCAAAAGAAGGTCCCCGCCAAAACTCCGGCTAAGGCTCCGGTCACTAAGGATACTTCCAAGAAGGGCACTGAGCGAACTTCCATCCCTTCTCCCTCACCATCTGGAGGCCGACTAAGGAGGGTAGATGGGACATTTGTGAGTGATGAAGAGGAGTGAGCTCGCAAGAGGGCGAGACTAGCTGCCCACGACTCGGACTCTGAGCGAGCTGGGGGAGCTGCCTCTGGCTCTAGACAAGGAGTCTCAGCTAGCTCCTCCGCCCCTCCCTCTACACAGACTCCTTCTCCACCACCCTCACCCTTCGGGGTCCGGATGGTGGATGATACTTTACTGGGATGGGATCCCGCCCAGTCTGGGTAAGGAATTTCTTTAAGCATCATAGTATATCTATCTTCTCTAAAATTTTCTAAGTGTTCTTTGTGTTGTTTATTTGTAGGTACGCCCCGGCTACGCATGCTGAGAGGAGTGAAGTCTTACATAACTTTGCTCGCTCTAAACCTCTCATAGCCTTGTGTGATTTGCCAACTGGATTGGCTCGCCGCACTATTGAAAAGGTGCCCAAATACTGGACCCATTCCCAGTTAAAGGAGATTGAGAAACAAAAGTCGGTGGACAACGCTCGGTTGGCTATACACTACGCCAGTGAGGCCCTCCTAACTGCTCAGAGGGCCATTGATCAGATCTTGACATCTGATAAAGCTCGCCTGAAGGCAAATGGGGCTTTTTTGAAGTTAGCCGAAGAAAAGAAGAAGGCAGATAAAGTGGTGGCCGATATGGAGAATAAGGTTAAAACAGCGTTGGAGGGCGAGCAGAGCATCTTGAAGAAGCTCGAGCTACTGCAGATAGAGCTTGCCCATCAGAGGGAGGAGGCTGAGGCGGCACTGAAGGCTAAGGATGATGAGCTTGCTCGTCAATTGCAAGAGCTCGCCGGAGAGAGAGATGAATAAGTCCCTCCGTGCCGAGTGTTCAAAGTTGAATGACGAGCTGCGCTCCTACGCCACTAAGATTGCGGACCTCCAATCCATTGTGGATTTATCGGTCTTGCCTGAGGCCCTGGAGGCTGCAAAGGGTGGTGCTTCCGACTTTAGCTATCTCTTGTGCTATGCCGAGATCCTGTGGGCCTATCGGTGGGTGGTCGACCAGAGCCAGGATGTATAGGAGCTTTTACTAAATGAGTACCGAAACTTTGTAGAGACAACCTCCATTCCCCCGGGTACTGTCATCGACATCGGTGATCTGGTGGAGCTCGACGTTGACTTGAGTTTTATCCCCGACCATATCAAGATCACGGGCGGGGCATACCCCCCTATGGACACCGAAGCGGCTGAGGAGGAGGCCGTAAAGGGCGAGGAAGGGGTAGCTGGTGAGTTACCCACTGAAGGAGGTGAGTAAGAGGCCCCGCTCACACAGGAACAAGTTGGCGAGCTAGTGGGGAATATCATGATTGACACCAGCGGGTTGAGTCCCATAACCCAGATGCCCACTCTCTCCCCTCCAGCTGGGCAGAAGGTCACCTAGGAGGTCGCTCAAGAGGCCTTCCCCATTGCTGATCCTCCAGCTGCCTCGGAGCTCCCAGCTACCCCTGACCCTTCTCCTGCCGCAGCTCCGGAGACTTAGGGGTTTTGTTTTAAGTTTCAGTAGTTCGCCCCTGCATGGGCTTTTTGCACTTTTTATTGACTTGGCCAGTTGGTTGACTTTTTGTAATCGGCACTCTTTGTACTTAAAATTCTTATTTGAAATTATATATACAAGGTGTGATCTTTCTGTTCTATTTGCTTTATTATTCTTGAACGTTATTTATCTTTTCGTAGCTCACTTTTATTTGGTACGCATTTATTCATCTTACGTCGCTTAGGACTGCGAATCGTTCGTCTTATGTCACTTAGGACCGCGAATCGTACTTTTTATTTTGATCTCTCGGGCAATTGAGTTTTTATAAAACACTTTACCTTAGACGTTTAAAATTGTCTTTTGAGAATTTTTCTAACACTGAGCGGGGGGTTCTTAGTAATCTTTTAGTAAGATACTTTAACAACCCTTAAGCACTTTTAACAGCTTTTTGCCTCGAGCTTTTGATAATAACGTTTCGGGATCTGTCTTTGATATATTAAGCTTGAACATATAATTTCTTGAAAAAAGTACATCTTTTATTGAACATAGATTCTTATATAGGTCGTCATCAACATTCCTGATGAGAACCTTCAACCAATCTATTTACAAGCTACTTGTCTTCCTTCCTCTATTACTGGTAGTACTTCTTTAAATGTATCGTTCTCCATTTGTAAGACGAAGCTCTTCCTTCCATGTCCTCCAAATCGTATGTCCCATTAGTCCAACTAGCAGTGACTCAGAACAGTCCTTCCCAGTTAGGTCCAAATACTCCCGATGGCGTTGCTAGTCGCTTTCTTAACACTAGCTCCCCAACCTTGAATTTTCTGTGTCGCACCTGGGTGTTATAACATTTCTCGGCTCTGTGTTTATAGGTCGCATTTTTTAGTTCTGATGAGGCTCGGGCCTCTTCAAGCAGATCTTTCTCTATTGCCAAGGCTTCATCATTATTTTCTTTGTCATATGCTATGAGCTTTCAAGTTTGATTTTAGACCTCCATCGGGACTACTGCTTCTGTTCTGAATGCTAGGGCAAAGGGTGTTTCTCTGGTGCTAGCTCTATAGGATGTCCGATAGGACCACAACACTTCAGAAAGATTATCGGCCCAACTACTTTTTCTATCCTCCAGTCGGATCTTTAGAATGTGCTTCAAGATTTTATTGAAAGCCTCCACTTGTCCATTTGACTGAGGATGGTAGGGGGTTGAGTAGTGTCTCTTGATATTCCAAGAGAGGCAGAACTCTCTGAACTTTTGTCCATCAAACTGTCTGTCATTGTTCGTCACGATTGATCGCGGGAGTCTGAATCTACAGATTAGATTCTTCCATATAAAGCTTATCATTTTTTTCTGCGTTACCGTTGTTAATGCTTCAGTTTCAACCCATTTCGTGTAATAATCTACTGCAACCACGACAAACTTGACACCGCCTTTGCCAGGTGGAATGGGCCGATCAAGTCGATACACCATTTTGCAAAAAACCATGGTCTGAAGACTGACTTGAGCTGGTTTGCAGGAGTATGAATGTTTGGTGCGAATAGCTGGCATTTTCGACATCTTCGAGCGAAGTTAATAGCATCCCTGCGTAGAGTGGGCCAATAATACCCTTTGCCTGATTGTCTTGTATGCTAAAGCTTGCCCCCCAGTGTTACTCCCACAGATTCCCTGATGAATTTATTCTAACACTTCTAACCCTTGTTTTTCAGTTAAGCATTTAAGTAGGGGTAGGGAGAATCCTTGTTTGTACAGCTGGCCATATACAAGTGTGTATCTGGCTACCTGCTTTACTAGCCGACTAGCTACCCAAACATCTTCTGGAAGTGATCCATCCTCCATGTATTTTTTAATGGGAGCTCGCCCATCGTCGTCCTCTTCTTGCCCCCCACTCAAGGTTTGATTTACTTCGTAATCAAACGTCGAGGGTTCTCGTAGCTTTGTTACTACGACTTCTGCTAGCTCTGCCTCTTCGCTACTCGTAGCTAGTCGGGCTAGTGCGTCTGCTTACGTGTTTTCCATCCTTGGGATTTGCTCGATGTACACTTGCTTGAATAGTGAATCAGGTGTGCCACTATTTTTTAGTATAGTGCTATCTGCTGGTCTTTAGCTTCGTACTCTCCCCGGACTTGAGATATTATTAGTTGGGAATCTCCGAAAATTTACAGTTTGGTTGCCCCCACATCTAATGATAACCTAAGTCCTGCTATCAATGCTTCTTATTCAGCTTCGTTGTTTGTTTCTCTGATATCAAATCTGATCGCTGAAGTGAAGACTTGTCTATCTGGGCTTATTAGTACTACACCGACTCCTGCTGTTGTGCTAGTTGATGATCTGTCTACATAAAAGTGTCATGGGAAGATACGTCCCCTTGTCGGATCTTGTGGGAAAGTTAGCTCGACGATAAAGTCAGCGAGGGCTTGTCCCTTGATCACTATTCGGGGTGTGTAGGTTATTCCATACTGGCTGACCTCTAGTGACCATTTGAGTAAGCGTCCAGCAGTGTCCGGGCAATGTAGTATTTGCCTTAGCGGGAACGTTGTCAACACCTCCACCTGATGGTCGAAGAAGTAGGACCATAATTTTCTAACACTCATTACCAATGCGTAAGCCAACTTCTCTGTAGGCGAGTAACGTAGCTCCGCTTCATGCAAAGCTTGGCTTACATAGTACACTGGTAGATGCATTTTTCCCTCTGCTCGTACTAGCACCGAGTTGATGGCCACTTCCGACTTTGCTAAGTACATGTATAATTTTTCTCTAGGTACTGGCTTACATAAGACTTGTGGATTGCTGAGATATTCTTTGATCTACTCGAATGCTTTTTGACAGGTACTCGTCCACTGGAAGTCTTCCTTGTTTTTTACTTTTATTGACTCGAAGAAGGGTCGATTTTGTCGCTAGACCTGGAAATAAATCTATTCAGGGCTGCCAAGCATCCCGTAAGCCTCTGGACTTTCTTCACCGAATCTGGTGGCTTCATCTCCATTATGCATTTCACTTGGGCAGGGTTGACCTCGATCCCTCGTTGACTCACTAGATATCCCAGGAATTTTCCCGAATGTACTCCGAAGCTACTCTTCTTGGGGTTCAACTTCATATTGTAGGTTCGTACTATGTCAAATGCTTGCTTGAGGTGGTCCAGGTGATCTTCATTCTTCAAGCTTTTGACTACGATGTCATCTACGTACACCTTCATCGTATGTCCAATGTGTTGATCAAACATCTTGTTAACCAATCTTTGGTATGTAGCTCCGGCATTAATGAGTCTGAACGGCATCCTACTCCAGCAGTACATGTTCTTATTAGTGTAGAACGCTGTATGTTCCTGGTCATCTGGGTGCATTGCTATCTGGTGATAACCTGCAAAAGCATCCATAAACGTCATTAGCTTGTGTCCCGCTGTGTTATCCACCTTGAGGTCCGTAAAGTCTATGCATAACCGTCATGTCCCATTTAGTTTCTTCACCAGTACTGGGTTAGACACCCATTGTGGACAGAGTGCCTCCTGGATGAGCTTGTTGTCCAGCAACTTCTTTACCTCAATGGCCAGGGCCTCGTTTATGTCTAGTCCATACTTTCTTCTCTTTTGTCGGACATGCCTCCTTGTTGGATCGATGTTTAATCGATGGCAGGCATGCTCAAGCGAGATTCCGGGCATATCTTCGTGAGACCAGACAAACACGCCCAGGTTGGATTTGAGGAATTCTTCCATCTTATTCCTGTAAGGCTCTTGTAACTCAGAACCTATAAAAAGTTCTATGTCACATCTGCTGGGATCCACCTGGATAGCTCTAAGCTCTTCCACCAGGGTAGCTCGCCTCTTCTTGTTCTTCCACCTCGGGTCCGAGGTGAATCCTTCACAGCTCAGCTCGTCCTCATCCTGCATAGGCTCGTAGCCATTCGGGGTTTGAGATCTCCGTCTCTTCCTTCACTGGGTGCAGGTTCGCGGACCTCCTCCAGTTCTTGCCTAGCTGAGCTGGTAGGTACGTCGTTTGGCCAACTACCGTCTATGTCCATGGGCACCGCTTGTTGGGGGACAACTAGATCGACTTGGGCGACCTCCGACTCTTCTAGTTGGGTGTCCACCTCCATCAACTCAGTTTTCTCTAAGATGACGTCAAGGATATTCAGCTCATCGGTTCAATGTTGTACTTCCTATTCATATACAAGTACCTGCGTAACGGGTTTTTTAATTTTCAATAAACACTCCCTAGCTTTTTTCTGATCGCCCTTTATAGTGCCAACGCCCTTTGGAGTTGGAAATTTGAGACAGTAGTAGTAGGTTGAACAAGCTACTTTGAATTCAGATATAAAAGGGCGGCAGAGGAACCCCCTGTAAGATTATTGCTGATCTACAACTAGGAAATCTATCAACCTAGTGAGTCTCTTTTCCGGGTCCTCGACCGATACAAGTTTGAGCGACATCTTAATCATACCTACGGGGATGGTTACAGCTTCTCCAAACCCCACTATCCTATGATTACAATCCTTAATTTATGACTCATAATCTCCTACCAGATCTAGGGTACTTTTGAATAATATGTTGGTGTAAGCTCCGGTGTCCACGAGCAGGCGGTGAACCTTTATGTTCATGATGTTGGCGCTTATCACCAACGAATCATTGTGCGGTGTGAGGATCCCGTCCAAGTCTACTTGGGAGTATGTCAGCTCCGCAGTAGGCTTGGAGCTGGTCTTGGCACTTGAACTTCCTTCTTGGACTTGGTGTATAGCCCGTAGATATGTTTTTCTTTGTCTTTTTTATGCCGGAGGTCTTCCATCTGCGACTTCTCCAGGAGGTCTGACTTGTTCTTCTAAAACCAAAATTTCTCTATTAGGCCCTTGTTGTGTAGGAGGTGGAGGAGGCCTACGTCTGTTCTGCCTTGGGCAACGGTCTTCGTCTTCTTCTTCATCATCTTCGTCAGAGTCCTTCCTCATATCCTACCTTTGTCTCTTAACTGGGGCTTTTTTAACAAACTCGGCCAGCTTGCCGTCCTGGTAGAATTTCCATAGCGGTTTCAACAAGTCTCAACACTCACTGGTGAACTGTCCGATGCTCTGGTGGTATGCACAGTATTTGTTGGGATTGAGCTTGCTGCGGTCCTGCCTAATTTTTTTTAGCTCATTCAACATAGCCCTGTCCTTGACCGCTGTAAATACGTGATCCACAAATACGTTCAACACTTGGTTTAATTTTTCTTTAAACTTAGCACCATCCCCGAAAGACTTCAGATTCCTTGGAGCTTTATATGTACCCCCAGCCTTTTTGCCCCCGGTTTTCTTTTCCTCTGCGTCTCCCCCTATCTCCTTCTGGAGAGCTTCCTGCATAGCAACGTAAACTTCTGCCTTATGTCTGAATTCTGCATAAGTTTTCGGACAGGACAGGTGCTTCTCTTTCCACAAATCTGTCCCCTTCTTCAAACCGGCCATGATTGCCACAATTTTTAGGTCCTCGCTTACGGGCTCGCCTTCTAACAAGATTTTGTCAAACCTTTCCAAGTACTATTGGTCCGACTCTTCATTCACCTGATTAATATTTGATAATCTGTGCTTTTGGGTGAGGTACTTCCCGTAACCCGAGAAGTGTGACAGAAACTCCCGTGTAAGTTATCCAAAAGACAGAATTGACCCCGAAGCTAATGATGAGAACCATCTATGAGCTCGATCTCCTAGGGTAAGTGGGAAGTTCCAGCACTGTGTAGCATCAGTTGCTCCCATGGAAATCATGAAGTCTGAGTATTTTGACACGTGTACTTTAGGATCAGACTCTCCTTCATATCCGGCCATTGCCAGGAACTGCATCTTTTTCTGTATCGGTACTTTGAGCATGGCGGACGCCAGAGGTGATGCCGGAAGTGTGTTCGGGCCTGCTCCATCACTTTTGCCAGCTACTTGCATTTGTAGCTTTTCAATGGCCTTTTTCAGCATGGCCAGGTCATCATTGTGTACCACCTCCTGTGGGAGTTGTTCAAAGGTCGTATGTCTCGTGTACGTATGACCCCGTAGTCCCTCACTCTGGGGTGGTCCAGCTGTGATTTTTTGGAACTATTAGGCACTATTTGGACATAGCCTGTCAGAGGCTGGTCTTCGCAACCTATCATGTGCGGACCTACGAGGGTGTAGGTCTAAATCTTCTCTTCTTATTGGGAGTAGTGGCGGTGGCACAGATTCTTGTGTCATTTCCTCGTACCTTCTCCCCAACCTATCACAAAGTGTACCCTGGGGCTGATTAGTTGTGGAGCCTTCAGCCTGACTTCTAGCTTGCCCACATTGTGAGCGGAGCCTATCACTCATCTTGGCATTCTCCGTGGCCTGTTGGTGGCGAGCTCTCGCACTGCTCGCCTCCTACTCGCCCCAAAGCTCGCCCACTCTATCCCTTGGTTGGGAAGAGTGTGAACATCTTGTCTCCCGGTCCCGAGCTATGTTGGTGGGAGCAAGTTGGGTAATAGGTTGATGATCAGCGAGCTGCTGCTACCTACGGACCTCATGGAGCAGAGCAATAGTTTGCTCTAGCTTATCCAGGTTTTGGAGTACGGATTGTACCACCGGGTCTAGCCTGTGTTGTAGAGTAGTTAGGGCACGCATCTGGCCAGTAGCTCGCTGGCGGGAAGACTCTCCGTCAGCATGATTTCTTTAGGACCCCGGTCCCTTCCACCTCCTAGTCGTGGAGAAGGTATTTATGTTTTCGCGAGACATATCTTGACAGTGTAGGGTAGTTTGTCTTCAACAATTTTCCAGCAAAGGTAATGAATGTAGTGTTCTTTCTAGCCTTGTGTGTAAATGATTTTTCCATAATTTAGTTTAATAAAAAACACACATGCATTTAGATATTTTCTTTCTGGGTGTATTGTTCGTAATTTCTGGAAATTGTTTATCTTCATCAAACCTTCAAAGGTATTCTTCAAGTCTTCAAGTATTGTTCTTCAATTTTTCAAGAACACATTTCTAACTCTCAAACTTCTCTCAAATTTTTTTAACAATCGGAGGTTCCTTCCTCTAGCGCCAAATTGTTGGAAGAATTTCTTAATGATAATGATTATGTGGCTGATTAATAGTTTAATTTTCTTCCAAACAATAATCAAAATTGAATTAAAGAGAGGATTTAGTAGTGAGAGAAAGTAGAGAGATGTATTTATTGTGAATAATGAACTTAGAGAGAGAAATGAGTGTACAAGAGACCTATTTATATGTTTGCATGTGATGAGGTGACATGTTTTAAGTTTAAATAACCTAATAAACTGACAAGTGTCCTAGCACATGTCTCTTTAGCCAGCTCTTATGCTCTAATTACATTGCTTTCATCCTACTACATTATTACTGTAGACCTACTCAGCTACTGCTCCCTAGTACGAGTAGGGCCAGCTCATTTGCCTTGTGCTATTCCGCGGTCCAGTGCTTGTAGTGAGGTGTGATCTCCCGTCTCCTGCTCTCGGCGAGCTCTTGGCGTGCTACTCTGCGAGCTCTCTCTCTCTCTTTCTTACTGTGTTGACTGGTCAATGTATGATGACGTGGCTTTGGCAATCTGGAGCGAGCTATTGGGCGAGCTACTAAGCCTTAAGCTTCTAATTATATTAACTCTCCCTAATAAGCTCGCTTTAGTTCACCTATCAACAGACGATTCAATTATTAGCAAGTTAAATAGTAAATGAATTGGTTCCACACTTATCCAGGAAGTGTTAGAGAATTAAATAAATAAATTGATTCCACATTTATACAATCCAACTTTTAGATGAAATGAAATTATTTTATAGTATCAGAGCCTCTGGCTCATGCCTACATCTTGAGTTCTACACTTGTTGAGTCTCCCCTCCCCCAATTTCTTTTTTCCTCCTCTCGACTGTCGTCTTTCTATCTTTAGCCTCGACCACCTCATACCTCTCTGAGCATTGATGTACCTTCCTCAACGTCTCTCTCCAATTGTGTCCACTCACTCTCACAATGCTCTTTTCTTTCTCTTGTCGTCGCCATTGCATTACTACATCCTCCCTTCTTTCTGCAAAATTGTTACTCCACTAGGTTTTTCTTTCCTCTAGGTCTGCTAACCACTCCTTTTTTTTGTCTTATCTACTTTTAATTTGCTCTCTTATCTGAAAAAAAATTGCGTGTGAATCTCTTATTCTGAAAATCTCGAAATTTGAAAAAAAAAATTGTGTTGGAATATATTATCACATGTTATCAAAAATT
>JAPKLY010004371.1:0-14919 GCA_026898435.1 Prunella vulgaris
GTGCTAGACTACCAGTGATATCCTATGACTCACAAGCTAACAAGTCTACTGACTTAATAGCAAAATGTGAAGAACAGGAGAAGCTGATAGAAAAGTAACTTTCTGAGAACACTGTCTTAAGTGAAGAACCTAATCTGCTGACAGCTAAGTTCGATGAACTCTTCAAGCAGAATGAACTGATAACCAAAAATTCACAGCAGCTTCAGCTGAAAATGGATCAGCTGACTAAGGCAAAAAATGCCGTGTCTGAAATAGCTGAATCCTCACAAACTGTGAATGATAAAATAGGTCTTGGTTATCCCAAACCCAAACCACAAAAGAAGAATAAAGGTGACAGTGGATTAATTAGGGATCCTCGAAAGGGTAAAGGGCCAGCTGAGCCTGCATCTGGATCAGAAGGGCAGAAGAGCAGAGGGACAGAAAAGGTCCCAGCTGGACAGAAGAGCTCCAAAGCTCAGAAGTCTGCTGGTGATCAAAAGGTTTCAATAGAGCAGAAGAGTACTAAAACTCAGAAGCCTGCTGACAACCAACATATGTCCAAAGCTCAGAAGCCTCGAGATCAGAAGAGGAATCCAAGTCATAGCTCAGCTAAGACAAGGAGACCTCAGCAGAATCAGCAGAGGAATGATAAGCCTGGGTCATCTCAGCAGAGTAAACCCAAGCGAAACAGACCTAAGCCCTGGGTTACTTTTAATGTAACCAAAGTAGGCAAGCCTTCACCGGCTAAAGTTTATGAGTCATTCGGAGGCTCAAGTCAAAATTATCCTTTTGAGCAACCCACCTACAAACCTACTGTCATCACTCATCGCCCCAGAAAAGATCCTCTGAGGGAGATAATATTTGTGGACAAATATGGCAGAAGGTTGAGATCACCTAAACCTCATAAGGATGATCTCTACCTGTGGATCCAGAAAGTCGATACTAACCAATAAGGACCCAAAGATAGGGTACCTAAAGCCTGAGTTTTAATTTCAGGTTAACTCTAGCCCTATAGAAAGAGGAGAAGCCAAGGGCCATGTCTGGTACATTGATAGCGGTTGCTCGAAGCACATGACCTTTGAGAAGCATCTTCTCCAGAACTTTATAACGCTGGATGGGCCTAGAGTTGTGTTCGGTGACAATAATTTTGGAGTCACCAGAGGAGTAGGCACCCTGCTGATCAAAGGAACAAGAGTTGAAGAAGTCTACTATGTAGAGGGACTCATGCACAATCTTCTGTCTGTATCCCAATTCTGTGACAAGCGATATTCAGTAAGATTCTCTAAGAACTCTTGTCTTGTATTTAATGATTTAAATGAGGAGGTGCTACTAACTGGCCTCAGAAGAGGTAATATGTATCTTGCAGATTTTGCAAGCTGTCCAGCTGACTCTTGTTTGGTTGCTAAAAGCTCACTAGAGATCAGCTGGCTCTGGCACAAGAGGTTAGGTCATCTGAACTTCAAGACTCTCAACAAGGTTGCAAGGAAGGGTCTAGTCAGAGGTCTACCAAATGAGGTGTTTGCATCTGAGCAGAAGTGCGATGCCTGTCAGAAAGGGAAGCAGACTAAAGCCTCATTCAAAGATGTGCATAGTACTTCAACAACAAAAGCACTCCAGCTGCTTCATATGGATTTGTTTGGACCTGTCTCACCTCTTAGTTTCAGTGGAAGGAAGTACACACTGGTGATTGTTGATGACTATACAAGATTCACTTGGGTAGTGTTCTTGTTCAAGAAGAATGAGACTATGGTCAAGATGCTGGAGTTGTTCAAGAGGATTCAGAAGGAGCTGGACCTCATCATAGTCAGAATCAGAAGTGATAAAGGTACGGAGTTTTTTAACTCTGTTGTTTCTGACTATTGCAGGGATAATGGTATTCAGCATGAGACATTAGCTGCCAGAACACCTCAGCAAAATGGATTAGCTGAGAGGAGAAACAGAACCCTCAAGGAGGCAGCAAGGACTATGTTAGCTGAATATCAGACTCCTCAAAGATTTTGGGCAAAAGCCATCAATACTGCCTGCTTCATCCAAAATAGGTGTCTACCAGTCAAGAGACATGGGAAGACTCCTTACGAAATGTACAAAGGTAAAACTCCTAACCTTTCCTCTGTCCAAACTTTTGGGTGTAGGTGTTTCATCCATGACAACGGAAAGACTAAGTTAAAGACTTTTGATGCTAAGGTTGCTGAAGGAATATTCTTAGGATATTCTGGAAGTAGCAAAGCCTATAGAGTCTTTAATAAAGTCTCTCTCTGTGTGGAGGAGACACCCCATGTTGTATTTGATGAATCTTTTCATGAGTACAGCAAGGAGAAGCTAGCAGAACAGGTGGATCAGCTGAATCTGTCAGATAAGCCAGATCTGATTAAGGTAGTAGTACCTAGGATAGAATCAGACTCAGATTCAGATGATGAGCCCAAATCAGCTGAGAAATCCTCATCAGCACCAGATGATGGTACTTCGACTCCTGACACTAACCAAGGGGGAATTTCAGACAAGACCCAAGAGGAGCAGACTATGGCACCTCAAAGGGGCAAGAAGACATTGTCTGATTTTCCAGCTGAACAGATTCTAAGAGATCCAAGTGTAGGTGTTCAGACCAGAACAAAGCTAAACTTGGGTGCTCAATTCAGCTGTTATGTGTCTCTGATAGAACCCAAGAATATCCATGAAGCTCTTGAAGACCAAAACTGGATTGTAGCTATGCAAGAGGAGCTAAATCAGTTTTCGAGACAAGAAGTTTGGACTCTAGTGGAGAGGCCCAAACATCAGAAGGTCATAGGCACTAAGTGGGTATTTAAGAACAAAAATGATGAAAATGATGTAGTGGTAAGAAACAAGGCAAGGCTAGTAGCTCAGGGGTATTCACAGTCAGAGGGGATTGACTATGATGAGACATTTGCTCCTGTGGCAAGACTAGAAGCCATTAGATTGTTTCTGGCCTACACTGTTTTCAAAGGGTTCAAGGTATATCAGATGGATGTCAAGTCAGCATTTCTGAATGGAATCCTGGCAGAAGAGGTTTATGTGGAACAGCCACCAGGATTTGAGATTGGGAACAAGGTTTATAGGTTGCAGAAAGCTTTATATGGACTAAAGCAGGCACCTAGAGCTTGGTATGATACTCTATCACAGTTCCTACTGGATAGTGGATTCAGTAAAGGAAAGATAGACAAAACCTTGTTCAGGAAGGAAGACGGAGATGATATCCTCTTAGTGCAGATCTATGTGGATGATATCATCTTTGGCTCCCCCAACAAGCTGATGTGTGATGAGTTCAGCAAGCTGTTGACCAGCAAGTTTGAAATGTCTATGATGGGGGAGATGACTTATTTCCTTGGACTGCAGGTGAAGCAGATGTCCAATGGAACTTTCATTAGCCAAGCTAAGTATGCCAAGAATTTGATTGAAAAGTTTGGAATCAGTAGCAGCAGAGAAGCTAAGATTCCAATGATGGCAAACTTTAGCATGGATCCAGATGAGGCTGGTGAGAAAGTAGATCAGACACAATATAGGGGACTTATTGGTTCTCTGCTGTATCTCACTGCCAGCAGACCTGATATCAGCTTTGCAGTTGGGGTGTGTGCAAGGTTTCAGGCAAATCCTAAGAAATCTCATCTGCAAGCAGCAAAGAAGATTGTAAAGTATTTGAAGGGTACTTACAATCTAGGCCTCTGGTACCCAGCTGATGACAACTTTCAGCTGAGTGGGTACTCAGACTCTGACTATGGAGGGTGCAAGATTGATAGGAAATCAACCTCTGGCACATGTCAGTTTCTGGGAAGTAAGCTGGTATCTTGGTTCTCCAAGAAGCAGACTTCAGTAGCTACTTCTACAACAGAGGCAGAGTACATGGCTGCTGGTAGTTGCTGTTCTCAGCTGCTCTGGATCAGACAACAGCTGAGGGACTACCATGTGATCACAGAAGAGATACCTATTTTCTGTGATAGCACAAGTGCAATAGCCATTACTCAGAATCCTGTTCTCCATACTAGATGCAAGCATGTGGACATAAGACATCATTTTCTTCGGGATCATGCTGAGAAGAGAGATATCAGGATGGAGAAGATTCATACGGAGAAGCAGAGAGCAGATGTGCTTACCAAACCCTTAGCAGAGATAAGATTCAGAGATTTAGTAGCAGAGTTAGGAATGATAGATGGAGGAGCAGTTCTTTAGAAAGAATGTTTTTGGGTAAACGGGTAGTCAGCTGGTACCCAGCTGAGGACTATTCTGCTGAAGTAATCGGCTGATCCTCACATCAGCTGATCTGGTATGTCTACTTATTCTTTCCTTTCTTTTCTCTATCTTGTTATGTCTAACTTGATACAGGGATAAGTTATGAGAGTCAGACAAGGCTACTTTGCTTCAGCTGGTCCATATCAGATGATATCAAAGACCCAGATGAGCAGAAAAGATTTCTATGATCTATATGTCGGTTTTAAAATCTTATTTTATTTATCGAATCTTTTCAAAAATTTAATAAATCCCTAATTTCTAAAATTATTTTAGAAAATTAGCAATCATATCTTTTCTTTTACGAAAATTCGGGGATTTATTACCTTTTTCAAAATAAGGTGTCAGTTGTAATTAATTTAACACCGCCTAAATCTTCTCAAAAAGTGCTTTCATCATTACCTTTTTCAAAAAGGCGAATCCTTTGAGGCGGTCAAAACCTTTCGAAATCCTGACACCCACGCATCACCTCCAAAATTCTCAAAGGTCATTTATTCTGGACCTTTGATTTGTGTGATGCAAGATACAAATCTATGATCAAAACTGATCGGTTTTAATTTTTGGAAAAACTGCTCATATCTCTCGATACTTATATATACCCTTTTAACCTCTTTCTGAAAACTTCTGTTCCTAAATCTTTCTGCCCGAAGTATTCCTGTATACTATTCTCTCTACACTCAAACTCTGTTTTGAAGGTATGGCATCTAAGGCAATGCAAAAACTTTTCAAGGAAAAGATGTACGCAGAGATGTGTGTCGATTTCGACACGACTAGGGTTCCTGAAATCAGAGAAATCCTAAACCTTCTCCAACTTCAAAATCTCTGAACCTTTATCTCCATGACCCCGCCTGACCATAAAACCCTAAATTTCTATGCCTTCCAATTCCTTCTTAGGGCCCAGTTCAGCACAGACTCCATCGGCTCCTTGGTTGATGAAGTAGCTGTTGTTATCTCCAAGGATGATGTCGCTGATATCTTTGGCCTATCCTCCGCTGGTGTCCAACCTCACAAATATAAAGAAGCCGACTACCTGGAAACTTTTAAGTTAATGGCCAGGAAGAGTCATAGGGACACCACCACGAATCTGAAGAAATCCATGCTGAGAAGGCGGTTCAGGTTCCTGATGGATGTGGTGACCAAGGTTATCTTGGCGGAACAAGGGAGTTTGGACGCCATTACCAAACTCCGCCTGAGTGTGGCACGTACCATTCTTGACGGGGTGCAAGCAGACTGGGTGAGTCTGCTATGGTTCCGCCTGGAACAGGAGTCCAAGAGGTGTACGGTGAAGGAAGTGAGTGGACAACAGGTTTATGGCTTCAAATCCAAGTGCTCCATGGCCACCAAGATAACTATCATCCTGGATCATCTGCTGCCCCAACATGAGTGGGATGAGGAATGGGTTGTTGAGTACAACCACACCAAGTTCTTGAGGGGAAGTAACTTGGACGTTATTGGGCCAGCAGATTCAGACTCCTTAGCTGATCGTGTTGATGTTGCCCCTGGTCCTTCTGCTGGTCATAAGAAGAAGCAGAAGAGGAAGGCTTCATAGCCTGCTGGAGGGGATAAAAAGAAGAAATCTAAGAAGGAAACCGCTCCAGTTCAAAGGAAGCTTTCTTTTGATTCAGATGAAGAGGATGATACTGCTGTGTTAAGCAGTCTGAAGAAGAAATCTTCAGCAGAGAGGGCCTCTCTGCTGGTTGACGAGTCTTCTGATGAAGAAGAAGAGCAAGCTGTGGAAGAATCAGCTGAGAAGGCTGAATCAGATGAGATTTCTGGATCTGACTCTTATGGAGAGGAAGAGGAGTCCGAGGAGAGGGAATCAGCTGAGCCCTCAGTTGCTGAGACTGAAGTGCTACATTCCTCTGGAGATGCTCCATCAGCAGAGACACCTTTAGCTGCCTCACCTATCAGGTCAGCTTCACCTTCTTCTCTCCCTGATCCTTCCCTACAGTCCACCCCAGCTGATCCCACACCTTCACAAATCCCAATCGGCAATGAACCAGAGGAGATAGCTACCTCTGGTGAGCCTTCAGCTATCCCCAAACCCTCTCACCCTAAACCTATCAACCTTGATGACCCCAACTCCCCCTCAGAAATGGCCAAACAAGCACGCCTATCTCACCATTGTTCAAAAGGGCCTCTTGAACGAGGGATGATTATTTCTGCCCTTTCCCACCTTTCCCTCTACATTCCCGAACTCAACCCTTATCCAGCCTACCAGGACATCCTTGCTGATGGGCTTGCCTGGGCGCAAGCAAGAGAAGGGCCAGTCACATTCTTTCTGGCCCTAATACAGGAGATGGGAGGGGCAGCATTTACTGAATGGGAGGAAATTTTGATGGAGGCCTTGGAGGTTAAGGCTCCATCTCAGCTGACGACCACTAAAGGGCTGAGAAAGGAGGCTCGAGCTCTGTTGCTCAAGGATGGGGTGGCACTGGATTTCCCTAAAACAGCAGAAACTGAATTTATTCCTCCAGCAGCAAGCTTTGAGATCTCCCCTGCTGATCAGGTAACTCCTGCACTTTTGGATCAATTGAAAGGATATTTTGATGACCACATCAGGGAGGTCAAAGCTACTCTTCTTGCTGCCAAGTCTGCTGCCCCCTCTATGATTGAAACTCATGTTCATCAAGTCCTGCTGGACCATCGCAACAAGCTGAAGGAAGCTATGGAGGACAGCTTGTATGCCACCCGGATTTAATTCTTCAATACTCTCCAGAACTTCAAGGCAACTGCCAGGGCTTTCAATGATGATGCATCTGCTTCTCTTGCTGCTGAGTCTGAGAGATTCAGATTGGTCTCCGAAAGGTTGGAAGGACAAATTGCTGAGTGCAAACACGGTCAGGAGGACCTTAAAGCTGTTGTGGACAACCTTCCTACTTCTCTACCCTCTGCCGCAGTTATTGATGATATCAAAAAGGGGGAAGAGAAGAACTCAGCTGCTATTACTACCTTGCAAGCTGAGATGGCCTCTCTGAGAGCTCTTCTGGTGGATAATCAAGGGGTTCTATCTGCTAGGATAGAAAATGTTGAAGATTACATCAACACCAGAAAGATGGCCGCTCAGAAGACTTAAGATCTGAGAGATCAGAAATTGGCCGAGGCATTGCAGAAGCAAGAAGTTGTTGCTGAAGAAAAGGAGAAGAAGAAAAGAATAATGAATGCCGAATTAGATGAGAAGCTAGCTAAGGAGTTGCAGCTAGCTGAGAAAGAAACCCCTGAGGAGAGGAGGAAGAGGCAAGAGAGAGAGATGAATGATGAGCTTGAGAGGAGATATCAGAAGAAGCTGAAGAAGAAGGGGAAGGCAGTCGCTCAAGGCAGCAGGACTAGGTGTGGAAAGTTCATCAGAGATCCAAATGAGCCTTTAGTTGATGGACCAATTGATATGTTCTACAATCAATTGTCTGATGAGCTGGTGGATCTCTGGAAACTATTAAAGACAAAACCATGATCCACTTCTATGTCCTCAGAGGAAAAGATACCAGAGGAGAAAGAGAGAAAAATGTTGAGTTCAGAGACTGGTTGAAGGAGACTTTTCCAAAGTTCTTCAGAGCTATCACAGAAGAGATGCTTAAGGTAGAGGTTCAACCAGAGTTGCCAGAGATTGAGTATCTTCCAACCCCAACTGATGAGAGTGGGAAGATAGATTGGGTGGAAATTAGGAAGCATTGGCTGCAGATCACTCAACTCTTTCATCAACTTTCTGACAACTCCCTGCCAGCTCTGAAGGAGATACAGAAGAGATTCCTGGACTGGTTGCAAGTTCCTCTCAGCAGCAGAAGACCTCTCCTCCTGTAATAGTCCAGCTGAGTCAGCTGATGATTAGGTATTTTTTTTCTGATTGTTCTTGCTCTTTTGATTATTAATAAAGCTTTATGATTCCAGACAACTACTTGTTGTCAGCTGCATTTTGATTCTGTCTAAAAGATCTTACTTAAAGATCTTCTTTTCTGTCCTATGTTGATCTTTATTGTAATTGAATATGTTTATCTGTTGAGATCAGCTGAGTTGGTTTTGATATCATCAAAAAGGGGGAACTTGTTAGGATTTCTGTGTTAGATGTTTTGATGATATAATAAACCAATCAGCTTGTAATAGGACCAGGTGAACATGTTAGTCAGCTGATGAGTAGTTAGGATTAGATAATTTCAAGTGAGGGGGAACCTACCTTGCTGTCTAGAAGATCCGAAGCTATCATAGAAGAGAAGACCAGCTGAGACCTTGTGGACTTAGCCGACTTTAGAAGACAGAAGTTTTAAGTAAGCTGACACTGGAGCATCGAGAGCAGATCATCAGAGAAGTTTATATCAGCCGTTAGCTGAAGAGAAGATCAGCTGATATCAGAAGATTAGTAGATCAGCTGAGAGCACGTCGCAGACAAGACAAGGACCATGGATAAAAGACGTATCCAGACGAAGTCAAGAAGACCAGCTGAGGTGCACACCAGCAGACTTGCATATCAGCTGAGGTCCAAGTATCAGCAGACTGATACACCAGCTGAGGAGACAGATCAGCTGAGGTTTTGTGCTCGGCCCAGATTCTTCGAAATCAACTTTAAGGGTTGACTTGCGACATAAAAGGAAGATTCCCAGAATGGATGATCAATCAATCAAGGGGACAAACTTGATTGATTGAAGATTCCAAAGATTGACGGGAATCAAGAAGGGAATTCAATCAATCACAATGATTGATTGAATACGAGATTATTGGATCTCAGATTTCTAATCTTTTCCAATGGCTAGTTATTTGACCCTATAAATTAGAGTAATAGTGATAATTTCAGTAATTGATTTACATGAATATTAAGCTAGCTAATACTCTGTCAGTTTTATCACTTACGCTAAAAAACACCGTTCATACTTATCCTTTGTAAAAGCTTTGTAGAAGCTGTGAGAAGTCAATTGCAATTATAGCATTGACAAGTTGTAAAGAGAGTAGTACTCTCAAACTGTGTAAGTAAGTGAGTAAGTGAGTTAGTGGAGAGCCCCTCAAGTCCAAGTTGGATTGAGGAGAGTGGATGTAGGACAGTTGGTCCGAACCACTATAAATCCCCTGTGTCTCTTTGTTTTCTTTTTGTTCTTAATTGTGCACATCACCTAAAAGCCGATTTTCATTCAAAACGTTTCCGCACTATTCACAGCGCACTACTTTCAAAATCAGACTACTTCACGTAGTCTGCTGGTTTTCTAAATAAGCCGAATAATTTGAAAAAAGTTTTTGAATACTTACAAGTCTATTCAACCCCCCCCTTCTAGACTTGTTCAAAGGTATTCTTCCCAAAAAACCTGCCTTTGGGACCAACATATTTGGTTTAGTTTTTGTTTTAGGTTTTCAATTTTTTTGTATTTGATTCGAGGTTGGTTTTTAAGTCAAAAATATCATAACATCTAAATAGGCTAGTGCTAATAATCTAGGTTTTTTTGTTACTTGGCAAGGTTGCTTTCACAATGTTTGGGCTTATTTTATGCCATGCTTTGATATGGATATGTACAGATGTGGACTGTATAATAACAGACCAATTGAAATTTTAAAATATTTTTTGTCCTTATGATGGTTAGTTCAATTTTGGTAATTTGGTTCAGTAACCATATCGATCAATGGCCACCCCTATGCCCAAACCATCTTCAACCCTGTGGCCACCTTCCCTTTCCCCAAATCAACTCACATTCCCTTTTTTATGCCCAAATTTAATCAATGGCCTCAAATTTCTATTTCCCCAAAATTCCCTACCACTAATTGCGGTCAGCTCACAGAAATCATCATTTTTAAAGCTCAATGTGTAACATTCTCTTGTTGCTGCCAAAGGTTAAAATATATGTTGGTCCAGAAACGAGTATAGTCAGTGTATGGGGTGGGGGGAATACACTGATGCAGATTTTCCAAAAAACTTCAGGAAAATTCTCTTACAACCTCAGTCAGGAAGATCCTGATATGCTCACTGAACTGATGGTCCTCAGGGGCAGCAGGGACAGATCAGACAGGAACCAAATAGGTTGAGTCTGAGTGATGTGGTCTCAAAAGCTCAGTAGAGATAACTCACCTACTGACCACTTAGACAAGCTAGTCATTTGAATAGCTATCTCAGTAAGCTAGACTATGTGCGGAAAGTGAGCCCTTAAGTTCTACTCGTTTTAGTTTCTGAAAACTGTTTTTCTGACTTGCTTAGGAAACCGTTGTTTAGAATGGTGCACAGAATTAAGCCTCAGGAGAATTGGTTTCTCCTGATGTTTTAAAACTTATGCAAATATGCTCAGTTTAAGATGATGACAATATGAACCTGAACAAGAATGAAAATCAGCCCACAAGGGGCATTTTTAACGTGGTTCGGTGATAACAACCTCCTACATCCACGACCTGATTTAACTGGAAGCTATCCTCTTCCACTGAGGATATGAACTTGTTTTTAACGTGCCAATGTGCACGAGTAGCCTCCTTCCTCTCTTAGGAACTTAGCCCCTGTGTATTTTACAAGTCCCAGTCCCTCTAACCAACCTTCCCACAACCTGAGGGGTTTTGTATTCTGGTTTCCAACTAGGGTGTGATAATCCTTCTAACAAATCAGTACTAAGGATAGGATTATCAATTTAAGCAAGATACAGATGGAGATTCCTACTACAACACCATGGAAATTTAACTTTCTGAGTATTGCTTCAAGTTTGCTTTGAACGCTTGGATATTTCCTTCCTGGAAATTTCCCGTAACCTTGTATGGGGGCAAGGTCCTCTGAATTTATAGGAAAGATTTGAAATTGATACGTTGGAGGAGATCTACAGAAATCTTTCTATTTTTATGTAGTTGCAGACTAGTTGTACTTCGTTGACATTTTCTAGTGCTTAATCCAGAAATACTGGGGGCGCCACCTGCTACTCTATGACACATTAAATGTCGCATTAAATGGTACGCAGACTCTGTAAGTGCATGTCGACGATCGATTTGGATCTCTGTACAAACGGCTAGTTCTTAAATGTAACGTTGTGCTTCCTCATACATTTAAACTCCAAGTAACTTGTCTTTAACTCAGAATAAATGTTTGTCTCTTTCGGAGTCCACTGACATTCTCTTTGTCTCAGGTGTTAACATAAATGTGAACTTTCCAAGGCATGTGTAACCTTTTTGTCAGGACTTACAAGTATCAGTAATGATACTCAGCCCAAGTCAGGTCTTATGAGTATCAATAGTTGATACTCAGCCTAAGTCAGGTCTTATGAGTATCAATAGTTGATACTCAGCCTAAATAAGGTTACATTGCCCTTCATTGACTACGTCCTGACCTGAACATGCTTAGTGTGCTCAGTAGAATAAGTCAGGATGACTTTGACAAGTCTTCAGGATGAATCTTCAGGTTCTTCAGGACTCAGCTCCAGACCAGACGACTTTCTTCAGGACGAACCTTTAGGGTGTGCTCTGATCTCCACGTGAAAGTGTATCTTCTGACTTCAGATCTTTGGGTTGACTACAACAATCTTCAGTCCCAATGCCTTCCCTCTGAGCTGATTACCTACGAATAGAAAACTATTTTAACCTGACTAATCCTGAACCAATCAATCCTGACCTGACTGTAGTTAGGCAAATCATCAGGTGTTTTGGGATCTAATCAAAATACTCAGATTGTCCCAACAATTTCCCCCTTTTTGATGATGCCAAAACCCTTAAGCAAATTCCTATTCATCTAAACATCAAACTAACGAGGTCAGTATAAATAGCTCTGTATCTTCTGACAAACTAGGTAATTAGTCTATAAGATGGAAACACGAAAGGGTTAGTACAGTTCTTGTTAAGAGTGCTGAAAGATAGATCAGGAGTCAATAAGAAGTTGTACTCGGGAATAAAATAACTTCATTGATTTTACAATAACTACAAAGATCCTGAAGCTATTACAAGTTTATTCCTGACAACTATTTCCTGATCTAATCACTCTTCAACTTCCCACTGGTCCAACAGAATGCCATATTTGTTCAGTACCCGGATCAGGATAGCATCCATCCGGTTCCTGTTGTTCAGAGAATCTATAGCCTTGGCAATCCTGACAATCTCCTCCAGAATGGCTGGCCTATCCAGCTGATTGGACATCCCTTGCATCAGAGGTGGGTAGGTGAGGTTCTCCGACGGATTGATCTCCACGCCCATCGCATGAGCTAACCTCACAATCTCAGACCAGACTTCCGGATGTTCTTTAAGCATCCAGTGGTGGAGTATCTTCTCCTTATCCTCTTTCACATCATTCCATAATCCCACCACGTAATTGATATCTACCATATCATTCCTCAGTGGAACCCACTTCTCGTTCAGTTCCTTGGTCACAAACTGTTCCATGTGCTCGAACAGAGTGGGCCCTTGTTCCTGAGCCACGATCTGCTTACGGGGAGCCTTCCTTCTAGATTCAGGAGCCACCTTCTTTTGCTTCTGAACGTGACTCATCAGGTATTCCGTCGTCCCCTTCATCAGATTGATTTGGGTCTCCTGGCCAATCTCTTTCAACTTTGCCATCTTCTCCGGAATGCTCCTCTCCATCTGAGTAGTGGATCCGGGATGTTCAGCCTCTTCCTAGATGACTCTTCTTAGGATCAGACTGATATCTCGCACACACTCCAACTGCAAAGGTGATGTCAGGATGACTTACAGTCAGGTACAACAACGAACCAATCAGTGCCCTATATTCAGTCTGATCTACTGAGGTCCCCTCCTTGTTAGGATTTAGCTTCTCGTTTGTGTTCATTGGAATACGTGAGACTTTGCTGGACTAAACTCCAAATTTCTGAATCAAATCCCTCGCATACTTGGACTGATTGATGAAAATTCTGGAGTCAGTTTGCCTGACCTGAAGACATAAGAAGAAGTTCATCTCTCCCATCATTGACATCTCAAACTTTCCCGTCATCAGCTTTGAGAATTTCTCACAAAGCCTCAGGTTCGGTGATCCAAAATAATGTCATCAACATAAATTTGGCCTATGAGAATGTCTTCCCCTTCGATAAATCCTGAAAAGGGTCCTGTCCACTGTTCCTTTCATGAACCCATGGTCGATCAGGAACTAGGAGAGTGTATCATACCAAGCTCTAGGAGCTTGTTTCAGGCCATAAAGAGCTTTCTTCAGGTGATAGACCTTATCATGCACCAACTTCAAACCCAGGAGGTTGCTCCACATAAACCTCCTCATTCAGAATTCAATTCAGGAAAGCACTCTTCACGTCCATCTGATAAACCTTGAACTTCTTAAATGTTGCATATGGCAGAAACAACCTAATTGCCTCCAACCTTGCGAATGGAGCGAATGTCTCATCATAGTTGATCCCTTCGGCCTGAGAGTATCCCTTAGCTACCAGTCTGGCCTTGTTCCTGATAACAACATTCTTCTTATCCCTCTTGTTCTTGAAGACCCACTTGGTGCCAATAACATGTTGACGCCTAGGTCTATCAACTAACTTCCAAACCTAATTCCGCTCAAACTGATTGAGCTCATCCTGCATGGAAATGATCCAATTGTGGTCAGCAAGAGCTTCTTCTATGTTCTTAGGTTCCTGGTCAGACAGGAAACAACAAAACATAGCGCTCTCGCCATGGAACAACCTTGTCCTAACCCCCTCATTGATATCACCAATGATATCTGCCAATGAGTGATCAAATAGACATGTCCTCTGGCTGACTGGAGCACTGGGAGCAGCTCCTGACGTCCCTCACCAGATCCTGAAAGTTTAGTTTCTAGCACAGGTAATAAAGCAGAACGAACAAGAGAAGGAGAGTCTGAGTCATTTCCTGAGGTTTGTCCAATGTCATGGACAATGTTTCCACATATAGAGTTTGACTTAGTAACTGTCTCAGGTGCAGAAGCATCATCACCGACAGTTCTTACCTCAGGTTGAGTTTGTGCCTCCATTTCAGACTCAACATTCTCCGAGGCAGCAGCTTGCTGAGGGTTGGCCTGAGGTCCATCCTAATCGTCATCATCATCCCATCCCATGGAAGCATGCACAAGCTTGACCTCGAACTGAGGATTTTTCTTCATGCTCAGTCTTGTCACCCTCCTGGAAACCCCCTCAGTGTCAGAACTTGAAACCTGTTTTCTATGCATAGATGCAGTCTCATCAAACACAACATGAGGGGTTTCCTCCACAACAAGGGTCCCACAGTTGCATACCCTGAAGGCTTTGGTGACTGAGGAGTATGCTAAGAACACTCCCTTATCAGAGTTGCTATCAAAGGCTTTCAACTGGTCTTTCCTATTGCTATCAAAGGCTTTTAAAAAAAATGGAAATAGGAGTTGTGAGGCTTCCTCTTGTTCCACGTTTCATAAGGTGTCTGAGCATGTTATTTGTTCAGCATAGAGCGGTTATGAGTGTACCAAACAGTGTTGATTGCCTCAGCCCAGTACTTCTTGGGCAGTCCTGACTTAGCCAACATGGTCCTGGCAGCTTCCTTCAGGGTCTGACTACTTCTCTCAGCTAAAATAATCAGTTATATAAGAGTTAATAAACTCTGTTCCCCGATCTGATCTGATCCTGATGATGCTCTAACCCTGTTCAGTACTCAATCTCTCGAGTAACTCTGGAAGCTTCACCTGAGTCTCCTTCTTGTTCAGTAAGAAAATAACCCATGTGTACCTGGAATAATCATCTGTAACACCCCGCATACGCAGCAGCTTTTAGCCCTTTAATTATTTTTGTTTTAGGCGTGAGTTTGTGTGAGTACAAGTTTAGTCCTTTA
>JAPKLY010004372.1:402-14918 GCA_026898435.1 Prunella vulgaris
TTACCAACTTCGAATCCAGGAGGTTGCTCAACATACACCTCTTCATTCAGTACACCATTCAGAAAAGCACTCTTTACGTCCATCTGATACACTTTGAATTTCCTGAATGTTGCATAAGCCAGAAACAACCTGATTGCTTCCAATCTTGCGACTGGAGCAAAGGTCTCATCATAGTCGATACCCTCGGCCTGAGAGTAACCCTTTGCTACTAGTCTGGCCTTATTCCTGACAACAACATTCTTTTCATCCCTCTTGTTCTTGAAGACCCACTTGGTGCCAATAACATGTTGACGCCTAGGTCTCTCAACTAACTCCCAAACCTGATTCCGCTCAAACTGATTGAGCTCATCCTGCATGGCTAGGATCCAGTTGGGATCAGCTAGAGCTTCTTCTATGCTTGTAGGTTCCTGATCACTCAGGAAGCAACAAAACATAGCGCTTTCGCCAAAGGACAACCTCGTCCTGACCCCCTCATTGATATCACCAATGATATCAGCCAATGAGTGATCATCTAGCCACCGCCTCCTGCTGACTGGAGCACTGGGAGCTACTGATGTTCCATTGCCTAATCCTGAAATATCAGTCTCGACAATAATAGGCAAAGAAGCGGAACGAGCAAGAACAGGGGATACTGAGTCATTTCCTGAGGGTTGACCAATATCAAAGAAATTGTTTCCCCCTACAGTGTTGGACTCAGTAACTGTCTCAGGTGCAAAAGCATCATCACCGACAGTACGTACCTCAGGTTGAGTCTGTCCTTCCATCTGAGACTCAACGTTTTCTGAGGCAGGGGCATGCTGAGGGTTGGCCTGAAGTCCATCCTGATCTTCATCATCATCATCCCATCCCTTGGGAGCACTGACAAGTTTGATCTTGAATTCAGGATTCTTCAGACTCAGTCTTGTTACCCTTTTGGTAATTCCCTCAGTGTCAGGACTTGGAACCTGTTTCCTATGCACTGATGCAGCCTCATCAAACACAACATGAGGTGTTTCCTCCACACAAAGGGTCCGACAGTTATACACCCTGAAGGCTTTACTGACTGAGGAGTATCCTAAGAAAACTCCCTCATCAGATTTGCTATCAAAGGCTTTCAGCTGGTCTTTCCCATTGTTCAGGATGAAACACACTTACACCCAAAAATATGGAAATAAGAGATGCGAGACTTCCTCTTGTTCCAAGTTTCATAGGGTGTCTGAGCATGTTGTTTGTTCAGCATAGATCGGTTTTGAGTGTAGCAGGCAGTGTTGATTGCTTCAGCCCAGTACTTCTTGGGCAGTCCTGATTCAGCCAACATAGTCCTGGCAGCTTCCTTCAGGGTTCGATTCCTACTTTCAGCTACCCCATTCTGCTGAGGGGTCCTAGCTGCAGAAGTCTCATGAGCTATACCATGGTTAGTACAGAAGTCAGTTATAATAGAGTTTATAAACTCAGTTCCTCGATCTGATCGGATCCTGACTATGCTCTGACCCTGTTCAGTACTCAATTGCTTGAGTAACTCTGGAAGCTTGACCTGAGTCTCCTTTTTGTTCAGCAAGAAAATAACCCATGTGTACTTGGAATAATCATCAACAACAACAAGGGTATATTTCCTACCATTTATACTGACAGGAGTAACTGGACCAAAGAGATCCATGTGTAGGAGCTGAAGCACTCTGTCAGTTGAGAAGACTTCCTTCACTTTGAATGGGGCTTTGGTTTGCTTGCCTTCCTGACATGCTCCGCACATGTGGTCTTTGCTAAAAACTTCATTAGGCAGACCATCTACAAGAGAGAGTCTAGAGATTTTGTTAATAATCTTGAAGTTTAAGTGACTCAGACGTTTATGCCAAAGCCAACTGAGCTCAGAGGAGCTCTTAGCGACCAGACAGGTTTCAGGAGGGCTGCTCTTGAAGTCAGCAAAATATACATTGCCCCTCCTGTTACCTGTAATCAGAACCTGTAGTGTAGATTTGTCCTTCACAAGACACATGTTAGATGTGAATTCTACGCTATATCCTCGATCACAGAACTGACTAACCGAGAGTAAGTTATGTCTCAGTCCCTCAACATATGATACATTCAGTACACGGACAGAGTCAATAACAAGGGTTTCGAATCCTCTGGTGAAACCCTTAGAGTTATCACCAAAGGTTACCTGCGGGCCTTCCTGAGCTACATAATCCTGAAGGAGATCGCGAAATCCAGTCATGTGCCTGGAACATCCTGAGTCCAAGTACCAGTCCTTCATCAGATCCTCCTTCCTCTTCTTGTAGCCAGCAGTGACCTGAAAAGAATCAGGCCTCAGGTACCCATCTCGTATTGGGTCCTACTGAGTCAGCCATACCCTTCGGGATCCAGATTTGTTTAACAATTCTGATAGCATCAGAAGCGTAAACCTGTTTCCCTGAAATATCAACATACACAGTTCTCTTCTTCCTTTGTGCCTGGGAAGTTGAGGGTGTATGGGTGTCAGCCTGAGATACAGGAGCCCTATATTGATTTCTGGGGGTGGACCTCTTGTTCCTTCTTGGCCTGGGTGCATTGGGCTGAGTTTGATCCCTAGAAGGAGCAGTTCGGGCCTGACCTTTTGGCACTTGAGGTCTAGCCTGAGTGTTTCTGGAGTCAGGTCTCCTTTGCCTTTCAGAGGCCACCTGGTTTGTCCTTCTCCTTTGAGGATTAGGACGCTCCTGATGAGCTCTGTGCCCTGTCTGAGAAATCTGGACCTCAGTAGTCCTTGGCCTTGCCTGAGGCCTCCTCTGTCCTGAGTTTCTTCTGCTCTGAACATTTCTAGGCTGGGCCTGAGAAGTGCTGGGAGTAGAATTTTTCCCAGATTGAGGATTCCTAGGCTGAGCCTTGGATTTCCCTTGATCTGTCTTTCCTGACTCAGGATGAGGAGCCTTGGCCTTTCCCTTAGGTTTTGGCCTAGATTCCTCAGTCCTTTGCCTGACAGGTTCAACAGGCATTTTCTCCTTCTCTTTGCCTTTATTCTGATGAGCAACACTTAAGCTCTTGTCATCAGTTAGGGCAGGGACAAACTTCTTCTGAGAGTTGCTCCCTGAAGCACCTCTCTTCTTCTTGCCCTTTGGGTCTTTTGAGGCATCATAGCCTAACCCAGCTTTAGCACCATTAGTCAGCTGAGAGAAACTTGTCAACTCATCAACCACTTGGGTAGATGAGTATAACTTCTTCAGCTTAACTTCAAGATGCCCATTTGTTTCTTTCAGGGCCTCAATTTCAGAGGTGTATTGAAGCACCAACTCTTCATGAGCTTTCTCCTTTGAGATCAGCTCAAGATCCCAAGCAGTTTGCTCAGCACAAATGCGAGCTTGCCACTCAGTTTCGAACATCACTCTCAGAGCAATTCGCTCAATCATCAGTTGTTCCTGAGCAAGGAACAGATCCGTGTCACGAGTCTCAATCAGCGAGCTGATTACACCCTTCAGTCTTTCTACCTCCAGTGGAGCTTCATCATGCTTGTTCCGAGCATGAAGTAGCTCTTCCTGAAGATGTACTAATCTGAGGGCTTCTTCAGTATCTCTTACTCTGAGAGACTCAGTTAACCGATCGTTCTCCTCACTCAGATGTGCATTCACATCCACTGTGTGAGTATGAGTCTCCTGCAGCCTTGAGAAGTCAACCATCAATTGCTCTAGGGTGAGCTGAAGGTCGAGTTCTTCTGCTGAATCTGAGCTAAGCTCAGGTGCGTGATCAGAAGAAGAGGCAGAAGAATATACCTCGTCATCTGCCATCAGGCAGAGGTCATCATACTCTTCATCGGAGAAGAGTTCAGGGGACCGGCGTCCTGGGCCATCTGAATCTGAGGAATCCTCAGCAAGCAACGCTCTCCGGTCTGATGCCCTGAGCTCTCTCTTGGCTCTCCGATCCTCTCGCTCACGAGCACTGAGCTCCGGACAATCATACTGATAATGTCCGATCTTTATGCAGTGGTAGCACTGATCTACATCAGAAGCAAACTTCTTGTCAGTGTACCTTTTATCAGATGACTCCCTCCTGCTCCCTGATGATCGTTCATGTTTGGAGCTGGATCTTCTGGGCACATCATCTCTCTTCTTCTCATCTCTTCGTCGCTCGGGCTCGTTGCGATCCCTCCTAGAATCTGAACCCCTCCTTTCTTCTCTTTGGGGGCTTGATCTCCTGGGGCTGGAGTACCTGCGATCACGGGTGTCAGTATAAAATTTCTTATACCTTTCGAATCGAGAGTTCAGCTTCTCGAAGCGCCGCGCCATCAGGCTGTACTCCAAGGCTAGCTCATCTTTGTTCATGTCCTTCAGAGACTTGGAGCCAGATCCAGCCTCAGGCTCAGGAGTAGCTTTAAGAGCCACGTTCTTTTCCTTTTCAGGTGTCTTCTCCTCACTAACTTCCTCACTGACAACACCCATCTTCTTCCTCTTATCGAGGTCAAATTCCAGAGCGTTTAACTCTGAGAATAGATGAGAGTGAGTAATGTTTGTAAGATCCTGAGTATTTTTCAACAAGATTACTCCTGTGTCCCATCTTTCAGGGAGACAATTTAGGATTTTAGAAGACACCTCCTTCTTGGGAAACTCCTTCCCAAGGGTTGCTAGCTCGTTCATCATCTTAATGAACCGAGCTTCCATCTGATCGATGGATTCACCCTCTAACATCCTGAAGGCCTCAAACTTCCTGATAGCAAGATCTCTCTTGTTCTCCTTGATCTTTTCTGATCCCTCACTCATTTCCCTCAAGGTATCCCAGATCTCCTTAGCTATCCTCAGGTGCATGAGTCTGACCGAATTCTCATAAGAAATGGTGTGGAGTATAATGTTCTAAGCAACATTATCCAGTCCAATTTGCTTAATCTGGTCAGAATTAAGCGCGGACCTCTCCACCTCTTCATCTCCGGCGGCTGGAACAGGTACATTGCCAGCAACAGGCCAGGTCGTCTGAAGATTTCTCATAAATCTGATCGGGCCATGCTCAATCACCTGTGGCATCTGATCATGGATAGAGTAGAGATGTGCAAGTACCCTGAATTTCCAATAGTCATAGTTGTCAATAGAGAATTCAGGAAGATTGCCTTCGAGGCGTTTAGAACCGGATGCCATGGTATGCAGTTTTTCAGAAACAAGATCTATTCAGTAGACCACCAAAAGTTTCTCCTCAGAAACTGTTGGTAAACAAAGTCAGTGATCTTTTGAACCACTGCTCTGATACCACTTGTTGGTCCCGAAACGAGTATAATCAGTGTATGGGGGGGAATACATTGATGTCAGATTTTTCTGAAAGACTCAGAAAAATGCTCTAACACTCTCAGTCAAGATTTCCTGAAGTACTCAGTATGCTGAAGGTCCACAGGGGCAGCAGGGACAGTTCAGTAACGAGTCAGATAAGCTGAGTGTGAGTAAAGTGCTTGGAAGCTCAGTAGAGATAACAAACCTACTGACCGCTCGGAAGCTAGTCAGTTGGACCACTATCTCAGTGAGCCAGAGTGAGTGCGGAAAGTGAGCCCTTAGATTCTACTCGTTTTAGTTTCTGAAAACATTTTCTCTGAGTTTGCGTAGTAAACTGGTGGTTAAGGCTGAGTGCACAGTATTAAGATTCAGGATGATTGATTCAGTCCTGAATAGAAAACGATGCAGAATGTTCAGTTTATTATGATGACAGTTATGATCCTGAACAGAACAGTAAATCAGCACACAGGGGACTTTTTAACGTGGTTCGGAGATAACCAACTCCTACGTCCACGACCTGATTTAACAGGAAGCTATCCTCAAAACCCTGAGGATAGGTACTTGGGTTTTACGTGCCAAGGGACACGAGTAGCCAACTTCCTCTCTTAGGAACTGACCCCTGGGCGTTTTACAAGTCCCAGTCCTTCTAACCAACCAATCTCACACCTTGAGTGGTTTGGTATTCTGGTTTCCAACTAAGATAGCTCTAGCAATACAAAACAATGCTAAATAATAGAGCTATCAATCTAAGCAAATACAGAGTGAATCCTACTACAACACTAGGGAATTTTAATTGCAGAGTGTTGTTTATAGTATGCTTTGAATGCTTGGATTCTTGAGAGTTTTCTCTTGGAAATTTCCCGTTAGCCTTGAATGGGTGCAAGGCTCTCCATATTTATAGGTAAGATTCAAAATAGATCCGTTGGAGGAGATCAAATCAAATCTTTCCTATTTTAGGTAGATTGCAGGCTAGAAATACTGTTTGACCTACCCGCCATGCTTATTCTGGCAAGTTGTCACATCACCTGCAACTTTTGAGACGCATTAAATGCCGCATTAAATGCTGCGTGGACTCCGTACATATGTGTCGAAAGATCATTGGCTCTCTGCTCTAACGGCTAGTTGATTTTCAGACATTTGTCCTTCCTTGTACATTCAATACTCTGAGTCTCTTGTTAATTACTCAGTCTGAACGTGTGTCTTAATGGAGTCTTACTGACATTCTTTTTGTCTCTTGTCCCATAGCATAAATAACCTTTTGCTTTGGACTTACATGATTCAGGCGATCTGAACCAAGACCTAAGTCAGGTCTTAAGTGCATTCAGCACAGCCTGATAGGTTATTTAGCCCAGTATGTGTAACCTTTTTGCTTTGGACTTACATGATTCAGGTAAACTGAACCAAGACCTAAGTCAGGTCTTAAGTGCATTCAGCACAGCCTGATAGGTAACACTTACTCTTCACTGACTAAGTTTTGTCCTGAGTATGCTTAGTGTACTCAGTAGAAGCATTAGCCAATGGTACTTCAGGATAGTCTTCAGGATGGATCAGCAGGCTTCGTTCTTCAGCTTCAGTAAAAACAGTCTTTAGCAGAACTGACTCTGACTTCTTCAGGATGGATTGCACATCAGACTTCAGTAAATTGGGTCGACTCCAATATTCTTCAGTCTTCAGCATGGTCCTCCTGTACTGAATTACTAACCTAACTATCCTGAATTATTTTATCCTGAACAACTATGCTTAGGCAAATTCATCAGGGGTTTTGGGATCTAATCAAAACACTCAGATTGTCCCAACACTTTGGGTTAAGCTTTATGTTATACGCCCTCATGATGTCGAACGCTTGCTTGAGGTGCTCCAGATGGTCTTATTTTCTAAGACTCTTCACAACAATGTCATCAACATAGACCTCCATTGTGTCACCAAGGTGTTGGTCAAACATCTTGTTGACTAACCTTTGATATGTGGCGTCGGCGTTGATCAACCCGAAGGGCATCCTCTTCCAACAAAATAAATTTTTATTTGTATAAAAGGTTGTATGTTCTTGATCATCGGGGTGCATGGCAATCTGATGATAACCTGCAAAGGCATCCATAAACGTCATTAGTTCATGTCCCGCCGTATTGTCTACCAGCTGGTCGATGTGGGGTAAAGGGAAGTTATCCTTTGGACACGCAGAGTTTAGATCTGTGAAGTCTATACATAGCCTCCATGTTACATTCGGCTTTTTGACCAAGACAGGGTTCGCCACCCATTGAGGACATAGTGCTTCCTTTATGAGTTTATTGTCCAAAAGTTTCTTCACCTCGCCGGTCAATGCCTCATACTTGTCTGGCCCATATTTTCTTCTCTTCTGACGGACAGACTTCTTCGTGGGATCTATGTTCAGGCGATGACACGCGTGCTCCACCGGTATACCGGTCATATCCTCATGTGACCATGCAAACACATCGAGGTTAGCCCGTAGGAATTCCTCCATTCGGCTTCTATAAGGTTCTTCCAACTTCGACCCAATAAAGAGTTCTAAATCTTATTTATTTGGATCAACTTGTATGGATCTGAGCTCCTCAACCGGTGTGGCACGTCGCTTCTTATCTTTCCACCTGGAATCATCAATTGGTCCTTCGAGGTGCATTTCCATCTCCACCGAGATGGGTTCATATCCTAACCGGGGTTCAATGTCTTCCGGGGCACATACCTAACTTTTCGGTGCTGGTTCCATTTCACCACTCTCTCCGGCTATGGTTGCAGGGTCTTGATCTTGATCCCTCGGGTTATTTACCATCCGCTCCTCGTCTGGCTGGTCTTGCTGGAATGTATTATCTACCTCCATGTCTTCCGGCGTCTGGTCCACTTCCATCATTTCGGTGTCTACTGAGACATCATCCAGACCGCTCGGCTCGCTCGTGAAGGGTTGTGATATTAGATCTTCCAACACAAAACCTGGTTGACGGGTTTTTTCAGAGTTAATAGGCACTCCCGCACCTTCTTCTGGTCCCCTTTGACCGTACCTGCACCCTTAAGAGTTGGGAATTTAATACAATAGTAGTAAGTAGAACATGCGGCTTTAAATTCAGAAATGAAAGGGCGGCCGAGGAACCCGTTATAGGTGGATGGTTGATCTATGACTAAGAAATCTAACAACCTTGTCATCCTCCTTTCCGGGTCCTCTAGCGTTACAAGTTCTATGGGCAATCTTATTACACCTAGTGGGACGGTCACAGCCTCTCCGAATCCCACTATTTTGTGATTACAATCCTCTATGTAGGATTCGTAATCTCCTAACTGGTCTAGTGTCTTTTTGAACAAGATGTTTGTGTAGGCTCCAGTATCCACTAGCAGTCGGTGCACTCTTGCGTTCATGATATTGGTACTGATAACCAAGGAGTCGTTGTGCGGTGTAAGGATCCCTTCGAGATCTGCTTGAGAGAAAGTCAAATCCACAATTGGTTTAGTAGTTGCTTTCGATCCGAACCCCATCTCCTGTACCTGATTGACCGCCTGAATTTCTGCCTTCTTTTACCTCTTTGATGTGGGACGGCCATCTATCATTCCTCCTGCCGAACCAATTTCTTCAATCACAAGGATTTCTCAGTTCGGCTCCAGATGCGTCGGCCTTGCTGGTGGACCTCTTCTTACTTGTCTGTTTGGGGCCCTTTCTGCCTCATCACTACCTTAATCATCTGAGGCTTCCTGTCTTGTCTGACGTTGCCTTTTCCCCGGAGCTTTCTTGACGAACTCGACTAATTTCCCATCTTCATAAAACTTCCACAACTGCTTCAACAGATCGCGGCACTCACTAGTGAAGTGCCCGATACTTTGATGATACGCACAAAATTTATTTGGGTTTAGCTTGCTTCGATCCTGCCTGATCCTTCGGGGTACAGCCAACATATCTTGATCCTTCACAGCTGTGAAGACGTGGTCAATCGTGGTAGTCAACACTTGGTTTAGTTTTTCTTTATATTCCGCCGTATCCCCAAATGATTTCAAATTTTTCGGGGCCTTGTAACCGCTACCACTGGGCTTCTTACCACTTTTCTTGTCATCAGCCTCTGGACCCAACTGTTTAGCCATTGCTTCCTGCATTGCGACGTATACACCGGCCTTGTGGCAGAACTCGGCATATGTACTAGGACAAGCTAGGTACATTTCTTTCCACAAGTTCATTCCTTTACGCAGTCCCGCCATGACTGCCACAACCTTTGTATCGTCACTGACCGCTTCTCCTTCCAAAAGGATTTTATCAAATCGTTCCAGATATTGCTGGTCAGTCTCCTCGGCCCCTTGTGAGATGTTGGCCAACCTGTGCTTTTGTGTCAGATACGTTCCAAATCCCGAAAAGTGGGACAGGAACTCCCGTGTCAACTGTCCGAACGATTGAATCGATCCAGGTGTCAAAGCTGAGAACCATCTGTGTGCACGGTCTCCAAGAGTTAAAGGAAAGTTTCGGCATTGTGTTGCATTTGATGCCCCCATTGAGATCATGTAATCAGCGTACTTTGAGATGTGAACTTTGGGGTCAGACTCTCCTTCGTACAACACCAATGAGGGAAACTGTATCTTCTTCTGAATGGGTGCAGTCAGGATGACTGGTGACAATGGTGATATTGGAAGTGACGTGTACATCTCCACCTTGTCCTTGATGGCCACCTGGTGTTGTAAGTCCTCCATAGCTTTCTTCAACTTTTCGATCTCTAGAACTGACGACCCCCGGGACAATCCCCCTCCTCGAGGCTGTTCCGGGTGCACCTCATGATGACGTGCTGCCCCCGGCAGTCCCTCACTTTGGGCAATCTCTCGGTGCGGTCGTTGGAGGTTACTTGCGGCATTTGGTCCTAACCTCTCGGATGCTCGTCTCCTCAGCCTTTCTTGTACAGGCCTGTGTTGATATCGAGCATCAGACTCGCAAGGTTCTTATCGGTACGAGTGCTCTGACCTTCTACCTTCCGAGTGATGACTTTGGTTACTGCGCCAATCGCCTTGTGACCTGTCAAAGCGTTCAGGTTGGTCGTGTGCTTGGTCAGCTGGTCGCCCGTCTGCTCGCCCAGCTGGTCGCTGGTTTGAGCGTTGGGGTTGTGGTCCGAGGCAATCAGACATTTTTTGTTTGCCTCTTGAACTCTCGGGTACGACACGTCCACTACTGGCTTCTTCCTCCTGAGGATGGTAGCTTGTTCGAGTATCACGTCTTGTCTCAGTCTGGGCAACCTGAATCACTGGTTGACGTGCTACTACCATCTGCTGTCTTTGCAATTGTTTCAGGGTGGTCATCACTCTCTCGATGTCCTCGGGTGTTCTAACCATTGATTCAATGGTAGTTTCTATCTGTTGACCGACTGGAGCCACCGGTAACGCTGGGACACGAGCTTGTTCAGTTCGATGGTGTCCGGATGGTCCCCGTCCTCTCCACCTCCGACTTGTCGAGGTGGTGTGGGATTCATCATGGGAGGCCTCGTACGTATGTCTCGTCATTGTTTGCGGTAATAATTGAATATAATAGATGGGTTTTCAAAGAAATCTTTTCTAGTTCGTGTTTTCGAAGACAGCAAATTCTTGAAAACACTCACAATTGAAGATACTCTTCAAAACTCTCACTAAACTTCGAAGAACGTTCTTCGTGTTCTTCGGTATAACGATGAGTAAGTACCAAATTCTTCAATCGACGAAGGTTCGAGCCCTCCTTCTAGCGCCAAATTGTTGAAGAAATCACTCAAACAATAATTAAAAGATGGTAATTGGAATTATTAAGTGAAATGTAGAGAGAATTATAGAGAGAGAAATTTTATAAATGGGTTCTTTGTATTTGGATTTTAGTTCCCTTCAAATGATCTATTTTTACATATTTATACCCTTTTTTAAGGATGAGGAGGCATCTATTTAGACCACATGGCTTCTGGTGGTGACAAGTGTCCTCCACTTGTCACCCCTTGGAAGTTTCGCCCCACTAACTCTAGCCTAAATGACTCGAACTCTTCATACGGGTTCCTTAGACATCTTGTGTCTTCCTTCATTCGAAGAAGGGACGAGCAGAGGAGAGAGCAGTGTGGCGAGCAAGGGGGCGAGCATTGTGGCGAGCAACATAGGCTTATCCTCTTGGCTTGCTGCCTTGTCATATTCAGGCTGAAAGCGAGCTTGGAGGCAAGCAGGCAGGCGAGCACGAAGGTGAGCAACTGGAGGATGGTCATGTAGGCTTGTTGTTTCGACACATCTGGGCTCGGGCGAGCATCTGGGCTAGCACCCTGGCGAGCACGGGGGCGAGCAGCTTACCCGTTCCTGCTTGTTTACACTTGGGTTATTATCTAATCTTCGAGCTTAGGTCCTTTTATCAACACCTGTACCTTCTCCTCAGCATATTTTTCTTAAGATTAGAGGTCTTATTTCTTTGGCTACTTCTCGCCATCATCTGGAAAGTGATCAAGTGTTCAGATTCCTTGTACGTGTGAGGTAGAACACCGGGTGAAGGAAAGCCCAAAGATCTGAGCAGCAACTTCCCTGGACAACACGACTGTTGCACCATCCACGAGGGATCCAACAGTGTTAGCACTGAACTGGGCTTTGAGCATAAATTGGAAAGCATAGTAGTTCAGGGTCTTGTTGTGTGGAGGCTTCATAGAAATAAATGTCCGCAGGTTGTGAGATTGAAGAAGATCCAGAATTTCTCTGATTTCCGGAACTCGTGTAGTATCAAAATCGACACACATCTCAGCATACATCTTCTTGAGCATTTTCTTCAATGCTTTGTCATCCATTCAACATAAATATTAGAAGCACAAAGAAAGTTTTCAGAAAAGAGTATATGATAGATAGAAAGATTTCGGAGCGGAAAAGTTTTTTTGAAAGAGGGTATTATGAGTATTTATACTAATTGGAGAAGATGAGCAGTTTTCCAAAAATAAAACCGATCAATTTAGATCGTGGATTGGTATGTTGCATCACATAAATCAATGGTCCAGATTAAATGACCTTTGAGATATTTTAGGGGTGATGCGTAGGTGTCAGGTTTCGAAAAGAGTTGGCCGCCTAAAAAGTCCGCCTTTTTGTAAAAAAGGTAATGATTAAAAACTTTTGTAAGGTAATTTGGGCGGTGAGAAATTAATTACCACTGACACCGAATTTTGGAAAGAATAATAAATCCCAGAATTTTCAAAATTAAAAAGATTTGATTGTCAATTTTCTAAAATCAATTTTAGAAATTAGGGATTTATCAGATTTCGGAAAAGATTTTTATTTTCCAAAAACAATAAATTTTAAAAACATGAAGGAAGTATACTTATCATGTAGCTGACGTGGCAACATCAGCTGATAAGAAGAATTTTTTAGTAAAATCTTTTCTGCTTATCTGGGTCCTCTATGTCAGCTGAGGTGAAGTGGCCTTGTCTGACTCTCATGACTTATACCTGAATCAAGTTAGAAATAACAAGATAGGAAAAGAGCACGAAAGAATTAAGAAGACATACCAGATCAGCTGATGTAAAGATCAGCTGACTACCTCAACAGATTCCCCCCCAGCTGATCACCAGCTGACCACCTAGAAGACCTTATTATGCCCTTCTAAAGAACTGCTCCTCCATCTACTATACCTAACTCAGCTACCAATTCTCTGAATCTTACCTCTGCTAAAGGTTTGGTAAGAACATCTGCTCTCTGCTTCTCTGTGTGAATCTTCTCCATCCTGATGTCTCACTTCTCAGCATGGTCTCTAAGGAAATGATGTCTTATGTCCACATGCTTACATCTGGTATGGAGAACTGGATTCTGAGTAATGGCTATTGCACTTGTGCTATCACAGAAGATAGGTATCTCTTCTGTGATCACATGGTAGTCTTTCAGCTGTTGTCTGATCCAGAGCAGCAGCTACCAGCAGCCATGTACTCTGCCTCTGTTGTGGAAGTAGCTACTGAGGTCTGCTTCTTGGAGAACCAAGATATCAGCTTACTTCCCAGAAACTGACATGTGCCTAGAGTTGATTTCCTATCAATCTTGCACCCTCCATAGTCAGAATCTGAATACCCACTCAGTTGAAAGTTGTCATCAGCTGGGTACCAGAGGCCTAGATTGTAAGTACCCTTCAAATACTTCACAATCTTCTTTGCTGCTTCCAGATGAGATTTCTTAGGATTCGCCTGAAATCTTGCACAAACTCCTACAGCAAAGCTGATATCATGTCTGCTGGCAGTGAGATACAGCAGAGAACCAATAAGTCCTCTGTATTGTGTCTGATCCACTTTCTCACCAGCCTCATCTGGATCCATGCTAAAGTTTGCCATCATTGGAATCTTAGCTTCTCTGCTGCTACTGATTCCAAACTTTTCTATTAAGTTCTTGGCATACTTAGCTTGGCTGATAAAAGTTCCATTGGACAACTGCTTCACCTGAAGTCCAAGGAAGTTGGCCATCTCCCCCATCATGGACATCTCAAACTTGCTTGTCACCAGCTTGCTAAACTGATCACACATCTGCTTGTTGGGAGAGCCGAAGTTGATATCATCCACATAAATCTGCACCAAAAGGATATCATCTCCATCTTCTTTTCTAAACAAGGTCTTGTCTATCTTTCCTTTGCTGAATCCACTATCCAGCAGGAACTGTGATATAGTATCATACCATGCCCTAGGTGCTTGCTTTAGTCCATATAAAGCCTTTTGCAGCCTGAAGACCTTGTTTCCAACCTCAAATCCTGGTGGCTGTTCCACATATACTTCTTCTCCCAGGATTCCATTCAAAAATGCTGATTTGACATCCATCTGATATACCTTGAACCCTTTGAAAACAGCATAGGCCAGAAATAATCTGATGGCTTCTAGTCTAGCCACAGGAGCAAATGTCTCATCATAATCAATACCCTCTGACTGTGAATACCCCTGGGCTACTAGCCTTGCCTTGTTTCTCACCACAACATCATTTTCATCCTTCTTGTTTTTGAAGACCCACTTAGTGCCTATGACCTTCAGATGTTTGAGTCTCTCCACTAGAGTCCAAACTTCTTGTCTTGCAAACTGGTTTAGCTCCTCTTACATTGCTACAATCCAGTTTGGATCCTCAAGAGCTTCATGGATGTTCTTGGGTTCAATCAGAGACACATAACAGCTGAACTGAGCACCCAAGTTTAGCTTTCTTCTTGTCTGAACACATATACTTGGATCTCCTAAGATCTGTTCAGCTGGGAAGTCAAACAACTTCTTTTTACCCCTCTGAGGTGCCATGGTCTGCTCATCTTGGGTTTTGTCTGACATTCCCCCTTGGTTAGTGTCAGGAGTCATTGTGTCATCATCTGGTGCTGATGAAAGCTTATCAGCTGACTTGGGCTCATCATCTGAATCT
>JAPKLY010004373.1:0-14917 GCA_026898435.1 Prunella vulgaris
CATATTTGCATAAATAACATAAAGGAGCCAGTGTAGCGATTTCATTTCTAATATTTGTAAATCAATAATTATTTCAATAAAATCTAAATAAATTATACTTGACTTCTTCATTATTAGACATGTAGAAGCATAGAAATAATTCAAAATTTAAAACAAGATAGATAACACAAAATTACAAATAACACATGAATAATATAAAATGCCCTCAAGTCATAAATAGCATAATAATAATAATAATAATTAAAGTGCACCTAACGCATAAAATATTTTCAAGCAATTATAAATTAACACATAGATAATTTAAATGCACACAAAACATGAAATATATTGACCAATGAGTAGTGAGAAGCTCGGGTATCACATCCTCCACTCCTTATAAAAATTTCGTCCTCGAAATTTCACTTCCCTGAAAAGTTTTGAATACTAAGATCTCATCTCATCTTCTCTTTCCCAAGTGACTTCTTCTACTGACTGATTTCTCCATAGTACTTTAACTAGTGAAATCTCTTTATTTCTAAGTTGTTTCACTTCACGCAAGAGAATCTCTACTGGAACTTCTTCATAACTCAGATCTGATTTCAGCTCTGTAGGTTCGCTTTTCAAAACATGTGATAGATTCACAACATACTTTCTCAATGTTGATACGTAAAACACATTATGGATTTGAGACATAGATGCAGACAAATCAAGTCTGTAAGCAACTTCGCCAATTCTTCCAGTAATAGAAAATGGACCCATATATCTTGGGCTAAGCTTCCCTTTCTTTCCGAATCGCATTATTCCTTTCATTGAAGAAACTTTCAGAAATACCTGATCACCCACTTCGAACTCTAGTTTTCTTCTTCTCTTATCAGCATAACTCTTCTGTCGACTCTGAGCGGTTTTCATTCGTTCTAGAATTTGTGTTACTGCTTCACTCATTTCTCGAATCAAATCTGGACCCAGAAGTTTTCGTTCTCCGACTTAATCCCAATGTACTGAAGATCGGCATTTTCTACCATAAAGTGCTTCATACGGAGCCATTCCGATAGTAGACTGATAGCTGTTGTTATAAGAAAACTCAATCAAAGGCAAGAATTTATTCCACTGACCTTGAAAATCCAACACACAAGCTCTGAGCATATCTTCCAGAATTTGTATTGTTCTCTCTGATTGTCCGTCTGTCTGTGGATGATACGCAATGCTGAAAGATAATTGAGTCCCTAATCGCTTTATGTAGGTTCTGCCCTTTTCTTTCCTTTTCATTCGCAAAAATTTAACACCCCCCCAACCTTCAAAAATTCTCTTAAATGTGAAAAAATGTTGTTTCAACGTGTTGGTTGCAATTGTTCGGGTCTATTGTCACATTGTGCTCGTTGCTTCAATTTGACCTTACGTTTTTACATTTTTACCGTTTAATTTCTAATGTTGAATAAAGTTTATTTTTTGATAAAATACATGTTAGATATAAAACATATTTGTGTGTTCGATTTGTGATAAGTTTAGCATTATTTGCATGTTGTACATTAATTATTTATGGATATATCTATTTTTATTGGAGATTAGTCCTAATTTTGTTGTGTAATTGGTGTAATTGTGTAGTTAATGTATAATTATATATAGTGGATTTTTTGTTTTAAAAAATCGGATATGCTTGTTTACAGTCGAAACTCTAGCGATTTTTTTTATAATTCTAATGTGATGTATTCTTAATTTAAATCAGATGGAACTCCCTGATCGTCGTTGGATGTATCAAATGTCTCCTCTGATACAATGAATGATCAACCTTGAATTTAACGAGCACATTGATGAGTTTATTAATTTTGCCTCTCGTAAAGTTGAATAAATGGATGAAGAAATCGGAGAAAGTGGCACAAATGATGAAGGCTTGGGTTGAACTAGCCTCGAGAAAAATGGATTTGGATCCTCCCGTATTTTCTTCCGATGCAGAAGAACCTCAGGGTGAGAGTGATGATGATGAGGGTGAGGTGGTTGTCGGACTTGATGACGACGACTTTGATTCGAAAGGGTAGTTTTTTTTTTTTTTTCGTTGAACAATGAATTTATATTTATGTTGAGTATTTAATATTTTTATTTTCTATAAATTATGTTGGATGTTTTAAACTTTATGTTCTACATTATTTTTTAATGATATAAATTTGATCAATTTGAAAAAAAAAATGTACTCAATTTGGAATTAAATACAATTAATTATATAAAAACAAACTAATTTAAAAAATTTAGTGATGTCAAATAATTAATTTAGAACATTATAAATATTTATTGAAAAATATTATAATAAACAAATTAGATACCAAAAAGAAATTATTTTGATGAATTTGAAAAAAAAAAGTGACTCAATTTGAAGTTAAATGCAATTAATTGCAAAAAATTGAACAAATTAATAGATTTTCGTAATGTTAAATAATAAATTTACAACTGTTGATATGGCGAACTAACACTATCGACATGGGGCAATTACGCAAGGCTTAGCAGGTCGCCAGGGCCCATCCAGATCCGTTGAAGTGTGGAGCTCGCCCATGCAGGGACGACTTAGCTACGTAGCTCGCCCAAAAGAGCTAACCTCTGTCATTACCGGAGCTCGCCCCATGTCCCCCTGTGGGCCTCACCGAGTTCCACCACCATGTAGCATTCATAAGCCATGCTAGGCATTGAAGCTCGCCCTGGAGCTCGCCGAGCCACTGAAACTCATCTTCGAGCTCGCCCATGAGCTCGCCTGTTAGCTTACTAGATCCCGATGGTTGTACTCTTTTTCCCTCCGTCCGGTTTATCCACAAGGGTGGTTTACGGCGAGGTTTTTAATGAGGCCCATCTAGTCTAAGGCATAGTAGTAGGACGAGGCACAACATAGGTAGCAGCGTAAGGGACCAGGACGAGGGTTACGGACCCTCGTCAACACCGGAAGCCATATAGGCTCGTAAGGTGCCGTCTCACACCCACACACCTATAAATAAGACCTCTCTTGTACTATTCCAACAACTCTCTCACAATTCTGAAAATCAATACAATTCCTATTACAATATTTCTCTCTCTAAACTCTCTATTCTCCCTCCCCAAGAACATTAATTCAAAGATTATTGTTTGATAGAATTAATATGTTGTAAAGCCACATAAACAAACATCCATTAGTAAACAAATTCTATCAACAATTTGGCGCTACAGGAAGGGGTCGAAATCTGAAAAATTAAAGAAAAAATTTCAAGAACAAAAAGTTAGGGTTTGGTTGAAGGTTTGAAGATTTGAAGATGTTCTTGGTAAAACTCAAAAACACTTGAAGATACACATACATCTTCACCCCTTGGACGAAGAACCCAGATTTCTGGACAAGAACCTGAATTTTTGGATTTCACAAAATCGGTCCTGAACAAGTTTTCAAACGCGCGCGTGCACACGAATAAACCGAACTTCGGACAATTCGTCACACGCGAGGCTAGACGAAAACTTGCACAGCTCCGCCTAAGCTGGACGATAACCATTCAAGCGACCTCCATCACTCCGGCGACCTCCCTCCACTTCGACGCCCTTCAGCAAGTTACCCCCTCTGAAACCCAAAAATGGCTAACACTCGAGCCGCCAAGGGACAGACCTCCGCAGCTGCGGGAAGGTCTAGAGGGGGCAATCAAAACCAGGCCGAGGTGGAGACCTCACGCCAGGTGGTGGAGACATCACAACCACCTCTCCAGAAGAGCACCGCAGCTCCGCGACCTCCGCGAACTGCGGCGACCCAGGAAGACTTGGCCCCCGCTCTGAGGGACCTGGTCAGCGATCCTGACGAGCTCCAATGCACCATCGCGACCCTACAAAGGTTGCAGCAGCGACAGTAGGACGAGCTCGCCCTAGTACCCAGGCGAGCTCCAGCTGCCGAAACCCGGGAGCAGACCAGGCCCACCCAGGGCACCCAAACCAGAGGGGACTACAGCGTACTCCCCACCGAGCAGGAGGCGAGCTCAGCACAAGCTCGCCAGCGCAGGGAGAGGACCGGCAAAGCCAAAATGGTGGAGGAGGGTCCCGCTCCTTACACTGGAAGGGAGTCGGCCTACACCGGGGCATTTGGCACCCACCAATCTCGAAGGAGGGAAGTCCTCCGAGGCCACCTGGGCCCGAGATACGAGGAGAATGAGCGTATGGCGGCCCCAGCCGCGTCCCATGGGGATTCCGACCAGCAGCCACGCAGATCAGCCCACGAAAGACTGAGGAGGCCCGCCGCTGACCGGTTAGGCCCCCACGGCGGATGCCAATTCCAGCCCGCCACTGAGAGGTCACCCCAGAGTGAGGCACCTCGGGGATGTGCGTCCGCGAGACGCACGACCTTTGAGCACCCTCCGCCGGAGGTGACCCGAGATGACGAGCTGGCCTCACTGAGAAAGGCCGTTGAGATGCTGCAAGCACAAGTAGCAGCCAAGTCTGGTGGACCTGACGCCACGACTCTCCCCACCTCTCCATTGGCACCTGCCATCCTCCGCGCACCGGTCCAGAAGAAAATTCAATTCCCGGTGATGTCCGCATACGAAGGCGAATCGGACCCAAAAGTCCACCTGGCCAAGTACGCGGATTTCATGATTTCAGTCGGCGCCACCGACCCCACCCAGTGCCGGAACTTCCCGCTGACCCTAGGGGACAGAGCTCACCGCTGGTTCTCTTCACTCGCCCCGGGGCCAATCTGTTCATTTGGCCAACTCTCGCGGGAGTTCCTGGCCCACTTCTCTGGGTTCGGGTCCTACCTCACCCAGAAGCACCGGCTCGCCAACATCCATCAAGGCGAGAGCGAGACCGACCAGCAGTACCTGGAAAGGTTCGACAAAATTCTGCTGGAAGGCGAGCCGGTAAGCGAGGATACCAAGGTCGTCGCGGCGATGGCCGGACTCAGGAAGGGCACCGACCTCTGGAAGGAGATGCACCTCGCATGTCCCAACACTTATAGCGAATTCCGCCACAAGGCGGGGGTGTTTGTGGCTATGCAGGAGGCACTACTGAAAGAAGTTGGTGCCCACGAGGAAAAGAAGCCCTACGGGAAGAGGTCCGGGGGCACCTACAAAGCTCCCCGGAACTTAAAGGCCTTTGGCGAGGGAGACGAGCTCAAAGAAAAGCTCAACCAGGTCCTCACTGTCTCCGTCGACCATGTCTTCACTGCCGTCCAAGGCAAGGCCATACTGGAGGAGCCAAGGCGGATCCGCCAGGACCGCACGAAGCTCAACCCCAACAAATTCTGTGCCTACCATCAGGCCATCGGCCACTTCACCAGCGAGTGCCGAGACCTCCTCAAGCAACTCTGGAAATTTTACGAGGAGGGGAAATTGGCCGAGTTCGTGAAGAAGGCCCCAGCTAAGAGATTGAGGTTCGAGAGGAGGGCTACCTCCGATGACGAGGAGGAGGAAGCAGACCAACCTGGTCCCCATCACAGACGGAGGGCACCTCCCCAACCTCAGCAAAATATGGAGCTGACTCAGGAACTCTTGGTTCTTGAGGAGGAGATCGGAGCTGCAGGAGGTCTCCAGGACGGGGGACCCTCCATATCCAGGAGAAAGAGGAAGGTCGAAATCCGGGCCATAAATCAAGTCCAGGAAGGCAGCTCCGGCCCCAGGTCCGTCTCACAGCTCGCTGACGAGCTGACATTTTCTTCAGCGGACCTGGAGGGGGTACTGATGCCCCACAACGACTCGTTGGTGATAACCGCCGACATCATGAACGTCCGAGTTCACAGGCTACTTGTGGACACCGGCGCATTCACCAACATTCTCTTCAAATCCACCTTGGATGCCTTAGGTGATTTCGAGTCGTACCTGGAACCTAGCAATGCTAGGATAGTGGGATTCGGAGAAGCTGTAACCGTCCCCCTAGGTAGTGTTAGGTTGAGCGTCCAACTTGTATCAGCTGAGGACCCCGAAAGGAGACTGACTAGGCTCATAGATTTCCTAGTTGTCGACCAGCAGTCCTCCTACAACGGGTTCCTTGGCCGCCCTTTTATTAATGAATTCAAAGCGGCGTGTTCGACCTACTACTACTGTTTAAAATTCCCAACTCCAAAGGGTGCCGGAACTATAAAAGGTGACCAGAAAAAGGCCCGAGAATGTTTACTCCAAATGAAAGATGGTCAGGTCAAAAAGACGGTGACACGAGTCCAAGTCCTTGAAGAGGACGCGCAGATTCCTGCAAACGAGCCAAACATCCTGGATGTCATCTCAGTCGAAACTGAGATGATGGAGGTGGGCGATTTGTCAGAAATCAACCAAGGCAATGGACCTGTGCAAGACACACAACCGACACCGATGGAGGACTTGGAAGAAACCCAAGTGTTGACGCCTACGCAGGGGTCGGCACCTGCGCAGGGACAGCAGCCTGCTCCCATGGAGGTAGCTGATGAGGCCCAAGGTGCAGGACCTGCGGGAGGTCAAGAACCAACACCCATGGACGTTGACCCAACTCCCCAGGTCACCACACCATCCCAAGCTGATAGACCACCGGAGGTGCTCACAACCGACGAGCTCGCCCAAGCTGAAAGCCAACCCGATGACCTCGAACCACGCATAGGCCACGAGTCTGCACGGATGTCACAAGGGGAATGGGACGAGTTCATCAGCGACCCGAGGTGGAAAAATCAGAAGAGAAAAGTAACCCCCAAGGAGAAATTGACGGCACTCCCGGTGGACCCGAAAAGGGACTTAGAACTCTTCATCGGTTCTGAGTTACCTGAACCGTACCGGTCGAGGATGGAGCTCTTCTTGATGACCAACCTAGACGTGTTTGCCTGGTCCCACGAAGATATGCCGGGGATCCCGTTGGAACATGCTTGCCATAGACTTAACATAGATCCAACGAGGAGACCCGTACGCCAAAAGCGAAGAAAGTATGGGCCAGACAAGTACGCAGCTCTAACAGTTGAGGTGGAGAAGTTGTTAGACAACAAGCTCATCAAGGAAGCTTTGTGTCCGCAGTGGGTCGCGAACCCCGTCCTAGTGAAGAAACACAATGGGACGTGGAGACTCTGCATTAACTTCACGGACCTGAACAAAGCGTGCCCAAAGGACAACTTCCCACTACCTCACATTGATCAGTTGGTGGACAGCACCGCAGGCCATGAGATGATGACATTCATGGACGCTTTCGTGGGCTATCACCAAATAGCTCTACACCCAGATGACCAGGAACACACGGCGTTCTATACCAACAAGAACATGTATTGCTGGGAGAGGATGCCGTTCGGACTCATCAACGCCGGAGCTACCTACCAAAGATTGGTGAACAAAATGTTTGACCAACACATCGGCGAATCCATGGAGGTGTATGTGGACGACATAGTTGTCAAGAGTTTGAGAAAGGAGGACCACCTGGACCACCTGAAACAGACTTTCGACATACTGCGTCACTACAACATGAAATTGAACCCCAAAAAGACCAGCTTCGGCGTACACTCTTGGAAGTTCCTGGGGCACCTAGTTAGCCAGCGGGGAATTGAGGTCAACCCGACACATGTCCAATGCATAATCGAGATGGGGATACCCGATTCCATCCAAAAAATTCAAAGACTAACTGGGTGCATGGCGGCCCTTAACAGATTCATCTCCAGGTCCGGCGACAGAAATCATCCATTTTTCGAGGCAATTAAAGCAAACACACGGAGGTACAAAGAAGCGGTCAAGGCCAACAAGCTCCACCTCAAGAACCACTTCGTCTGGACAAATGAATGCCAACGAGCCTTCAAAGATATCAAAACATACCTGGTGGACACACAGATTCTGTCGAAACCAATACCTGGAGAGAAGCTGTATTTGTACCTAGCCGCGTCGGAGGTGGCCATCAGCTCTGTCCTGGTCCGAGAAGAGGCGAAAACACACCTCCCAGTGTATTACGTGAGCCAAGTCTTACATGAAGCTGAGTTGCGGTACACCCCAACAGAGAAGCTGGCTTATGCACTGGTGATGAGTGTTAGAAAATTGAGGCCTTACTTCTTTGACCATCCAGTAGAGGTGCTGACAACGTTTCCACTGCGTCAAATACTACAGTGCCCAGACACTGCCGGATGCCTGCTGAAATGGTCACTGGAGATCAGCCAATACGGTATAACCTACGCTCCCCGAACAGCGATCAAGGGACAAGCACTGACCGACTTCATCGTCGAGCTAACTTTCCCACAAGATCCGACGAGGGGGCGTATAGCTCCGTGGCATCTCTACGTGGACGGATCATCAACTAGCATGGCAGCAGACGCCGGTGTGGTCCTGATCAGCCCAGACAGACAAGTCTTCACCTCCGCAATTCGGTTCGACTTTCGAGCAACCAACAATGAGGCGGAGTATGAAGCGTTGATAGCAGGACTTAGGCTATCATTAGCTGTGGGGGCAACCAATCTTCAAGTTTTCGGAGATTCCCAGCTAATAATATCCCAAGTCCGGGGGGAATTTGAAGCAAAAGACCAGCAGATGATGACCTACCAGAAGATAGCCGCGTATCTGATCTCGATGTTTACACAAGTTTACATCAATCAAATACCGCGGCTAGAAAACACACAGGCAGATGCTCTAGCCCGGCTAGCTACTAGCAACGGCGAAGCCGAATTCATGGAGGTTGTGATCACCACACTGAAAAACCCCTCGACGTCCGATTACAAGATAAATCAGACCTCGAGTGGGGGGCAAGAGGATAGTGAAGATGGTGAAGATTGGTGCACTCCAATCCAAAAATACTTAGCAGACGGAACAACCCCCGTAGACGCCTGGGAAGCTAGCCGGTTAGTAAAGCAAGCTGCCAGATATACGCTGCTGGATGGCCAGCTCTATAAACGTGGATTCTCTCTACCCCTACTCAAATGCCTAACTAAGAAGCAGGAGTCCGAAGTGTTAGAAGAAATTCACGAAGGGATTTGTGGGAGTCACGCTGGGGGGCAAGCATTGGCATATAAAACGATCAGACAGGGCTACTACTGGCCCACTCTCCGCAAGGATGCCATCAGCTTCGCTCGAAGATGCCGAAAGTGCCAACTTTTCGCACCTAACATCCACTCCCCAACCAACCAGCTTAAGTCAGTTTTCAGCCCATGGCCTTTCGCGAAATGGGGTATCGACTTGATCGGCCCATTTCCACCTGGTAGAGGCGGTGTAAAGTTCGCTGTTGTAGCAGTAGACTACTACACTAAGTGGGCTGAGGCTGAAGCTCTCACAACCATAACCCAAGAAAGGATGATCGGCTTCATTTTTGGAAAAACCTGATCTGCAGGTTTGGACTCCCGCAGTCGGTCATCACTGATAATGGAAGGCAGTTCGACGGACAGAAGTTGAGGGACTTCTGCAGTTCATGGAACATCAAGAAGCACTACTCAACTCCATATCACCCCCAGTCGAACGGCCAAGTCGAGGCGGTGAACAAGATCCTGAAACACATACTGAAGCTCCGCCTCGAGGAAAAGAAGGGGAGCTGGGCAGACGAACTCCCGGAGGTCCTATGGTCCTATAGAACTTCTTATAGAGCCAGTACCGGGGACACCCCGTTTGCCCTAGCCTTCGGGACTGAGGCCGTAGTCCCGGTAGAGGTCCAGAACAAGACTTGGAAGGTGGTGGGGTATGATGAAGAAAAAAATGATGAAGCCTTGGCAATAGAAAAAGATCTGATCGAAGAAACCAGAGCTTCATCAGAAATGAAAAACGCCACCTACAAGCGCAGAGCGGAAAAATATTACAACTCTCAGGTCCGAGACCGAAAGTTCAAGGTCGGAGACCTGGTGTTGAAAAAGAAATTGATGGCCCCACCAGGTGTATTTGGTTCAAATTGGGAAGGACCATTCCGGGTCACTGCAGCCTGGCCGAACGGTACCTATGATCTAGAAGACGCAGAAGGCAAAGCTTCGTCATACACCTGGAGCTCGGTACATCTAAAAAAGTTCTACCAATAGACTAGAATTCTGTAATAGACTAGTCGAAGGTTGTCATCAGAAATGTAGATGGCAACCGATGTAAATTACGTTGCTGAAAAAATTCAGAAAAATTCCCAAGTGTTTGGACCTGCGCAGCTCCCTAATCAGACGAGCTGCACTTGGTCGCCCGCTACCCCTGGTGGCTCGCCAAACCTAGCTCGCCCACTTTCTAAAAAAAAAAAATTGCAATGCGCAAGGACCAAGGTCCCAAACGTTGTAATTAAATAGCTCGAAGGCAAAGGCCAAAGTGCCCAAGGTCGCGAAGGTACTCTTCTTAAAGGGTTGCTAAGCACCTACTGCCACAAGTTAAAAAAATTCGCGAAAAAGACGAAGAAACGTCTAAGGCAAGGTTCATGAAACCCAATTGCCCAACGTGAATCAATCGAAGTGCAGTTCGCCGCCCTAAGTGGCTTAAGATGAACGATTCGCGGCCCTAAGTGGCATAAGACGAAGAATACGCACTCTCAAAACAGAAGTACAATTCGTAGTCGTAAGTGACGTAAAACGAACGATTCGCTTCTCAAGGTAGAATAAGACGAACAATTATGTACCAGGAAAATAAACAAGAACGAGCTATTTAAGAAATTATAACGTAAAAGCGCAAAAACATAAATAAAAAGAGTTGGATAAAAAATGCTCGACTTATATTCAAAAGGATACTTAAGAGATTTTCAAGCCAAAAATATACTTGAAAAAATCCTAAGTATGAGTAATAGTGCTGGCCACAAAGGCCGACCAGCTGGCCATCTGTGAACTACAAAAAGCTCCTTCTGGGCGAGCTGTATGTGCCCGGCGAGCTGAAACTACTTGAACGAAAAACATAAGACTACAAAAACAGAGCTCCTTCTAGGCGAGCTATGAAGCCTGGCGACCTGCTACAACTTGGGAAATAAAAGCTAATCTAGGAAAGCAGGAAAAAGCCTAAGTCCCGGGGGCGTCGGCAGGGGCGGTGGCGACCTCGATCGGGGCAGCGGCAACCTCAGCGGGGACGGGAGCGACCTGGGCACTGGGAAGGGCGAGTTCGGCCTCTGAAGTGATATTACCAGTCAGCGCGCTGGCGTCGAACTCGCCCAAGTTTAGCACGGCATCCCCACAGGCCTCCTGCAGTTGCTCGATAGTGAGAGGGACCAGCTCCTCCCCGCCGGCAACCTCCCCCTCGGCAATGTCCAACTCCGGCACCTCGACTGTTTTGATAATTCTAAAGCGGTCCGGCACAAAGTCGAGAGGAATGCCGAGCTCTGGTAGGTCGCCGATATCTAGCTCGGCGCTATCGGGAAAGGGAACCCGGTCCAAGCAGGCCTTGAAATCGCCCACCACTGCCTCCACCTCATCATCCTTGTGAGCTCGCGCCCACTAGAGAGTCCGTAAAACTTCAGCGTAACATTGGACGCATCCTTTGTCAGAGGCCTCGGCCATCACGGCCTCCAGGTCCGGCGAGGAGAAGGCAACATTACGCAGCTCGGCGATCTCGTTAGCTTTCGCCTCCAACTCGCCCCTCAGCCTCTCACAGTCGGCGTTTGAGCTCTTCACTAGACCCCGCTGCAGTGCGAGGTCTTTCTTCGTGATTCCGTGGCTGCCGACCTCTTGGGCGAGCTGGGCGGCGAACTCCTCTTCCTTGGCTTTTATTCTCGCCTCCGTCTCCTGTTTGAGCCGGGCGAGCCGGCGTTGGAGGGCGTCAACCTGTTGAAGGGCGCTCTGCTCGGCGGCCAACGAGGCCTCGGCCCTCTCCTCGGCGAGCTGTGCCTATTTTTTCACCTTGTCGGCTGAGTCCGCCAATGCCAGCATTCGCTTGTTCCTGTCAGAACGCCCTGCCTCCTGCTCGTCGATCTGCTCAAGGGCCTTTTGGTTGGCGAGCACCACCCTGCTCGCATAATGGGTCGAGAGAAGAAGATTCTCTCTCAGATCCTGGCTATTGACACCCGCCACCAGTGGGGTCGTCCAGTGCCTAGGCATCTCACTCACAGCATTCCGGGCTATTCCCGGAGGAAGATTCCGCATCGATGTGAGGGAGCGAGATCGCTCAAAGGCATGCAAGGCCTCGTGGCGGTTCGGGAAGGCAATTGGGGCATAACTGCGAAATCAAAACAGATGGAAAATGTTAGAAAAATAAAATAATAATGGGCAAAGAAGGTCAGTTGGGCGAACTACTTACTGAATTCGGTCGGGATCCCAACCCAGCAGGGTGTCATTGGTAGTTTGAACCCCGAACGGAGACGGCGAAGGGGGCGAGCTCCGGATGGGCGTGGCCGCCAGCGGGGTGGCAGATTGAGCGGAACCCCCCTGCCCCGACCTCGCCGAGGTCCTCTCGGCCCGGTCAGACTCCTCGTCAACTAGGCCGGTGAATCTCGTTCTTTTACGAGCCGGGGGATCATCCTCGCCAGCTCGGGAGCCACCACCACCTTGGGTCCCCCTCTTTCCTCGACCTCGCTCGGAGGGGGCAGCAGCTCGTCCTCCACCTCGCCCGGCTCGGGCGACCTCCGATGCCTTGGACTTTTCAGGAGCCTTAGCTTTCTCCTTCTGGGCTCCCGACCCACCTGCCTCGCCCATTTTGGAGGCGAGCTCCGCCTTCTTGCTCGCCTCCAGCGCGAGCACAGACGGCGGGGCGAGTCTGTTGGGGCGAGGTGGGCCCATCTCAAATCGCTCTTTCACGAGTTGATAGGCCTCGGGGACCTCGGCGATCGGGATTGCAACGAAGCTACCACCTGCACAAAAAATACAAATGTCAGCATGATGGACGAGCTACCCCCCATAGGCGAGCTGCAAAGAGTTAGACCTGGGAGCTCGGGACCTTGGATGTCGAGGTGGTGCGGTAGTGTGAGGAGCCCGGCGAGCCGCAGACAATGGTGCGCGCACAGATGGGCGACCTGTCTGTCCTTCTCGCTTCTCAAACAGCAAATGGCGTGCACCACGTCGAACTGGTCCGACACTTTAGGCCTGCCCCGGCTGGATTTGTGTCGCTTCGGAACTGCAAAAGGAAAGGAAATTAGAATTAGTATATCTAATTCAACCCACGCACACTGAAATAAGCGACCTACTGCTGGCTTCCCCATATCCCCCTGGGGTGGGAATACGGTCACCCCGTCCGTGATACGTGTTGGAGGCACGCCAATCTCCACCGATGAAGAAAAACTGCTTCTTCCATTCATGGACTTTATTGGGCAGTTCCCCAAGAAATTTCTCCCCTGGACGAGCTTTCAAGTAATAATACCCCGCGCCGTCCTGCGGCCGCTTGGTCATGGCGAAGAGCTCGCCCAGGTCCGCCGAGGTTGTCGCGTTCTCATAACCCTCCAACCCAAAAACAGACAGGGCGGCGAGGAGGTAGCTCCATGCATTTGGAGTGAGCTGGGTGATGGCCAGATTATTGTCAACAAGGTATTGACCGAGGATCGGGTGCAGTGGCAAAGTAAGCCCGGCCCTCGGGACATCCACGTTCAAGGCAGTCATCCCCTCAGGAGGTGCGTCGGCCCGCTCATCCTTCATCGGGGCATACATAAAAATATCCAGTGGGATGCGATACTCCCTGCGTATAATAGGCAGGTCGCATTCATCGATAAGGCTCTCCACCTCGCCAGCCTTATACTCAGAAGGGGCAACTTCTTCCAGGTCGGCGGGGTCAGCGCGAGGTACCCGATTTGGACAAGGAAAGCTCGTCGCGTACTCGGCGACATACTCGTTCCAATCAAATGGATGAGCCACCTGGGCGGGGACCTGGTACTCAACCAGCTGAGGTTCGGGAAAACCAATGCGACGGAACCATTCAAGCGTGACCTCCTCCAGCTCGCCACCCTCCTCACCGACCTCAACAGCGCCCTCCTCAACCCCCTCGGGTCCTTCGTTGCCGCTGGTAACTCTTTCCTCCTGGGCGACCTCACCACCTTCCTCCCATACCTCACGGTACATGGAACTGGAGGCTCCTTCCTCCGGGTCGGGACGTAGCTCGCCAAGCGGCTCGCTGGGGACCTGGCGAGCTACCGAGGTCGCCTCAGAGCTGGAGCCAATCTCCACATACGACACCCGAGGTGGCTCATCCTCAATTATGGGCAGTTTATCAGGATTCCGGTCCGACAGGGTTCTACTCGAAGAGCGCGTCGACATGGTCTCAAAGGAGTTCAAAGGTCTCAAAGTCCAGTAATCCAAGAGTCAGGGAAATGTAAGAGTTCCTCGGTACAATCCACGGTCCAAAAATCCCGTAATCCCGAAGAAACAACAGAAAAATCAAGCAAAAGAGGGAAGAAAAAGGAAAAAGAAATCGAATCCTACCTTGGAGAACCTTCGAAAATCCGTCAAACACGAGAAAAAATCGGTCACCGGGAAAGCTCTGGAATTCGAAATGCAGAAAGTGAAGAAATGAATCTACCTCACCCTATTTATAGACGTCGGGGCGAGGTGCAATATTCACGAAACACAAGGGCCTATCTGCAAAAAATTTAAAAGATGACATTATTGTGGGCGGGAACCGAGGTCTCAAAAGGCGTGCATGACCCCTGGATTCCCGCACCACGTCTGCCAGAAGCAACCGCTTGGGTCGAGCTCGCCTGTCAACCCAATAATCACCCATAGGTAGTTCGCTGAGTTTTAAGTTTTCCAGCTCGCTTGCACATTTGACAAGGTCATAATGCATGCGAGCTGGGGGGCAAAATGTTGATATGGCGAACTAACACTATCGACATGGGGCAATTACGCAAGGCTTAGCAGGTCGCCAGGGCCCATCCAGATCCATTGAAGTGTGGAGCTCGCCCATGCAGGGACGACTTAGCTACGTAGCTCGCCCAAAAGAGCTAACCTCTGTCATTACCGGAGCTCGCCCGGAGCTCGCCCCATGTCCCCCTGTGGGCCTCACCGAGTTCCACCACCATGTAGCATTCGTAAGCCATGCTAGGCATTGAAGCTCGCCCTGGAGCTCGCCGAGCCACTGAAACTCATCTCCGAGCTCGCCCATGAGCTCGCCTGTTAGCCTACTAGATCCCGATGGTTGTACTCTTTTTCCCTCCGTCCGGTTTATCCACAAGGGTG